>JAQFYC010002580.1:0-24810 GCA_034694165.1 Tomocerus mixtus | reverse complement strand
TTGTACACTTGTTTTGGGTACCTACTATCATCCATATTTAAGATTTTAACCCATAATCTTAGCGCAAATTTGAATACCTGCGTGAATACCTTCATTCTTCCCGTTTCAAGTCTTACTGCATAATCAGGGGTATTGGGGGGTAACCTTAGTAATTTCTTAATAAACCTTGTTTGAATTGTTTCTATGATATTATCATGGTTTAGCCCCCAAATTGCGCAGGTATATAGTAGGGTCGATTGACAGATGGAGTCAAAAATTTTAAGTCGGGATACCCAACTATCCATTCCGGAGCGGCCAATGATAGCCCACACTACTCCTAATTTTGCTGTAGCCCTCCTGCAGAAGTCAATAGCTGTCTTTCTAAAAAGACCAGAGATTGAGAAGGGAACTCCTAAATATGTGAATGTCCTGACTGCTTCAAGACATTCACCACCATAGAAAAACTGATCATTTTTAAGACGCCCGGCTCTATTAAAAGTCATGGTTTTCGTTTTTGAAATATTAACATTTAGCTCTCTGCTGTCGCAATATTTTTTAAGCAAATTTATTTTTAATTGAAGTGATTTTTTTGATAGAGCCAGCTTAATCAGATCATCTGCATAATTAAGTAGGTGTATACCCTTGGCAGCGCCAAAAGTTACTTTATCTAAACTACTATCGTCAAAATATTTTTGTAGATCGTGAATGTAAAGACAGAAAAGTATTGGTGAGCATACTTCCCCTTGGGGGACACCCTGTGAAATGCCGATAGGGTCTGTATAGCCATCGTGTGCCCTTACTACTGCTTTAGCAGGACCATATAGACTCTGTAAAATTCGAATAAATTTCGAACTTACTCCTAATGAGTCTAATTTTCTCCATAACAGGTCGTGTTTAATGGAGTCAAAACATCTTTCAAAATCGATGAAAGCGGCATAAACGGGGCGGTTTAAATATTTGAGGTTGTACTGTATGATTCCAGTAAGTGTGAATATATGGTCATCACAGCATTCATTGTTAATATTTCTCATTGCATTTAAATGAATTTCTGCTTTTGCACCAGCTTTGTATTGTATTGTTGGCAAAATTATATCGGATAGAAAACTAATTAGTCAGTAACCTAAAATTATTTTTTATTTTATTGTATTTATAAATGTATTCGCTTATATATTGATTAATAATTCAATCGCTAATCGTCTATTGTTTTATTAATCAACAAATTAGATCAGAGAATACGTAAGTATATTAAAATCTTGCATTTCATATAAAAATATATGCTCATACTAAAGCATTTTTAAGAAGTTTTACAAACACTTATCATGAACTACAAATTGAGAGCTGCGTAACACAGATAAAAAGTCTGGGCAGAAAAACACTGGGAATGTGTGCATGTTTAAGACTTCTCGATAAAATTAGAGGAGTCAAAGTATAAAATTTAATATTTTGTTAAAAATTATCTATTTCTTAATTAATATGCACACTAATATATTTTCAATATGATAAAGTGTTTGTTTTGACCACCGTTAATGTCCGTGACTTCTCTATTATTTAAGCTTTTTAGCTTTAATACTGGTAATATTTTTGCCAGATCCAAATATAATCCCGAATTTTGCGAAGAGGAATTTGACGGTGGTAAATGTCAAATAAAGGATAAATACGGAGACCCCGAGAACAAACGCCACGGCATCGTAAGAATGATACTTGATCCAATTTAAATTTCTTGCCGGAGAGCGGAGATGCTTAGCTCCTTTGTGTCTCATTACATATTCTGTCCAGTAAACAGCAGTGTCCATCGGATTTTGAGGTCGGTCTCGGTAAATTGAGGATAATTCTTTGGTTCGACTTGTGCGCCTTTGTGAAAACAATTATGAAATTCATATAAGAAAGTTTCTAAGTAATTTTCCGTTGTTATCAAAAATCAGGCTAAGCTGTAGTGGGTAGTGTCAATAAACTGCACTTATTGCAGAAGAAAATCTTAATTGATTATTTGTCACTACTTAGTATACCTTAGACTGATGCTGACCAAAAATATTACCTTGGGTCATCAATAATTTTATTAATGGCGTCAAGAATTGATTCTTCGGAAATGTCTCTAAACTCCAATTTAGTAGCAAATCCCAAGTCGGAAGCTTGTTTTATATTTGTATCCTGATCGCTAAACATGGGGATACCAATAAGAGGAACTCCATGATAAAGGGATTCCACGACGCTCCCCAGTCCTCCATGAGAAATAAACATCTTAACATTCGGATGGCCCAAGACATCTTGCTGTGGAAGCCATTTGGCCAATTTGACATTTTTTGGTAAACCGTCCATGCTCTCGGAATCCCATTTCCAAAGAACTTTTTGCTTTAGTTTAGAGAACGCAGATATAAATGCCTTTCTCACAAACTCAGGCATCCTATCCGTTTGTACCACTGAGCCCATACTGAAATAAATAGCTCCATCTTGTCCAGCTCCCGTGAGGAAATCCTCGAGATCCTAAAGAACTAAAACGTGTAAAATTATTTCCAAAACTCAAAATATTATATTAGGTAGATAAATAAATATCACAGTGCTCTAATAATGTTTGTACCTTTGGAAGAGGTTTTGGAGGTCGACAAGCCATTCCTCCAACTTCAACGACATCTTTATTAAATCATATGGAAAGACATAAATGCAAAATGTCAAAATTAATTCTTATCAATGTAAATATTATGCTATGTGGACCATTGTCGCCTATAAAACGAAATATTTTATAATAAATATTGAATTTACAAGTTTAATAGTTAACAGGGGACCGGAAAAGTGCCACGTCAAGTCCATGCTTTTAAAAATCGTCATTTTACAACCAATTGAATTTTTAATTTTAAATGACTGTAGTATCGCAATTCTTAACAGCATTGTATTGAGCTTGTATTTTTCTGATTCCTCATTAACAGCTTAATCAAACTGGTGTATTCAATATTTATTAAACGGGTATCTAATAAATATTTTGGCCCAAAAGCTGCATTTTTGCAGACACTACCGCTTTTACCTAGGAATTTTCTAGGCACTTATATTTGAAAATTTAACTGCCCCTAAAATAGACATTTATAATCACAAATTGTCGAGGTAACACTTTTTGGAATCCCCGTTAATTGCTCTATCAGACTGATAAATTCAATATTAAGAAATTTTATGCTCAATACTCATTTATGGACAAAAACTGAAAATTTGGGGAAAATGCTTATTGCCTAGGCATTAACGTTAATGCCGGATTTGCTTAATCCCTGCAACATCTATATGAATTGTAAAATAGTACCTCCTTTGATATGAATATATATGCGACGATATTTAATAGGTATTTCAAAAATTAAACCTGGCATCAAGGGTCGAGCGGAACTTGAAGTAAAGTGATTATTGACAAGAATCAAGCTCACATCCTTTTGAATTTCATCCAACGAAGGAGTATCCTGACCAAGATATTCCCTGTAGATTTGTTCAACTTTGGGTACGTAGAATAAGTTCAATGCTGTTTTTTGAACCAATTGTATAACCAAATTTTCAACTTTTTCGAAAAAGTTCATTCGATCACTATAGGGAGAGAATACGTAGGGGACGAAGGATGCGGGAGATGGTGTCCCAGTTAAAGCTGTCGTCCATGAAAAAGCAGGCAGGGGAGAAATGGTGATAAACGGACTATATATCATAGCAGAGGGTTGAAGTGACACTTTTCTGATTCCCCGTTAACTGCTTAATCAAACTGGTAAATTCAATATTTATTTAAAATTTGTCGTATTAATGTTTTGGCCCAAAAACTGAAATTTTAGAAACATTACCGTTTTTGTCCAGGCATTACCGGTAATGGTTTATTATCGATTTTCCCGGTAACATATACACACAATAAGGAAAAGTTACGTTCTTCTATAACGAATGCATCTTATCATTTGAAAGGTAATATTATTGAACCTTCATTTTGTGAAATGACTGTAACTTATGACTTCGTAAAAGGTCAAAAGCAATGCCATTTACTTACAGCTATGCGTATTTACCACAGTTTATCTGTTCCTTACCATATCTGGCTCATCCCCGCTAGGCAATAATATCATAGGACAATGCGAATTATCAGCATCTTCCGTAAAAACTCTGGAAGGATGCACCAATCCTGCCGCTTTTATAGAATACAAAAAATCTGAATCAGATGCTGTATAAACTGCCATTTTTCCGCCCCAGCAAAATCCAACTATGCCAAACCGGTGAACACCATCATTCTTGTAGTGTTGAATAACATTTAAAAGATCCGGTTTTACGGTTTTTGTCCACCGTCCTTCTGGTTGAAATAGTTCGTCTACTTCATTTTCAAAGCTAAAATTATATAAAGTATAAACTGAAACGTAATCTACAATTATAACTCCTCGTGGCGCTAAATATCTATTTATGTTTAATTATTTAGCAAACTTAAATGAGTTGTTGGCATTAATAGTGCTAATTTTTAGAGGTCAATACTTTGGCGGTGGAAAATTATTCACATCATATGGTTTTCCATGGAAAAAATCTGGAATAATTACTCTGACGCCATGTGGACCTTCAGCAATTTCATCTGCAATATACTTTACATGTGGGTGAAACCCGAACAAATCATAGACTGCTATTAATGCTATGCTGGAATCCACTTTATGTTCTGTTTCGTAAATAGAAAGATTTCCAACAGTTATTATAGTCCCCTGCGGTTCTGGAAGTCCTTCTTTGTCATTCTTTATTGCAGAATGTTCTGGCCAACCGGAAATTTTATTATGAGCTGCAATTACACCAAAATAAAAAGTTCGATTGGGAAAATCATTTAAAAAATCATAGAACATTTTACCTTTGTGCCTAAATACTGACAACATTAATTAAGCACTACCTATGTAGCATTTCTTATTAAAAGAAAATAGCTTGATTAAGAATAAGTTAACCTTGTTGCGTCCAATTTGGCTGACATTGCATAAATGTGAGAATACATATTGTTGGAAGACTTTTGAAAAACATTTTATACTCAATTCCTGAATATAATTGTGTTAAGATATTTTTCGACCTTTACTATAAATTAATAAAATGTAGTTAAAGTTGTGGAAACAAACCGGATTTTCTTCAAATACCTAAAATGAAAATATTTGTATTTATAATTTGTAAAAGTTATGTATTGTATACGTTTAAAGTTTGTCTGTGCTGCAAATTACCTGCCTAATTTGTCGGTAAACACTGATGTCAAATTGGCATAAATGTATTCCCCAACAAGAAGGAAAACAAGGGAAAATATACAGTTATTTCTATTGCCTATTGTAGTGGTCATTTACAATTAACAGAAATTATTACGTGAAATAATGACATTAACACAGAACCAAAATAGTGGTACAGTTTAATCACCATGTCAGTTATAGGCGGCGTACTAACATATTTATACTATTACTTATTATAATTTATTGTATTCTAATATTTATATTAATGTGTTCACCAAGGGCTGAATCACGTACAAATACGTACTCTCCCAAGCGATGTGATAATTGCCAAAGTAGGTACTGAATAGTAATTATGTAGATTATATTCAAATATACAAAAGATGTTCAGGATCATGTACGGTACCTAATTACTAGTTTCATTTTCATTGTTCTGTTTTATATTTATAGATAGATGATTATCCATTGTAGTCGCTCGTACGCAAAAATAAATGTGGAAAATATAATTATGCAAAGAATTTAAATCATTCCTCCTTATTAATATTTAATTAGAATTTGTGGAATGCTTGGTTCCAAAATTTTGCACATTTTGCCTTTCCTATGTGAAGTGCCAAATTATTTCACAATTTACTTGGAGGTAGGTGTCCGATAAAAGACGAAGTATTGGACTTCATTTAAATTTTGAAGAAAGATTTCTACTAATCCAAAGCTGAAGTACAATTGTGTAGTCTTTTACCGACTATAATACTTTGAACCTAAATGAAAAAGAATTATCAAGTAATGAGACAGGTATCGAGGTCAATTATTCTAGTTCATCACTTTAAAAACCTTTTAAAATATAACTAAAATTAAAACTTGTCACTTAAACAAGGAGTTTCCAAACGTTGAATAATTCCATGGAGAATATTACGTATACACCGATTAGCTCAACTATTCCCGACAAGTCACTAACGAACGGTATCTTTGAAATCTTCTTTTGAGAATGAAAATGTTCAATATGAAGTACTCACAACTAGGTCATCATGGATTCTCCAGCCTATTCATTCGATGGGGAACTAACCATTAGTATGTATTATGTATATTTCCACTCTGTATATATTGCATTGCTATTATTACTCACTAACTCTGTTGTAGCATCATCATTTTCGTCGGAAAATGGAGTATGTATTTGCTTCGTTTGCTCCATTCTCATTATGCTTGTCGTCGTTGTCGTAATCCCCCCCCCCCCCAATCCAAATGTTGCGTCGGATCGTTGTGACTACCAAATCCGAATTAGAATGATTTACCGGCCGACAAATATTCACAGAAATATTATAATTTATTAAAGTTTAGACTATTTACGGTTCCCCGGAATTTGCCATATTTTAAAGTTAAAATTTCCGAGCAATCATTTTAATTGTACTACTTCACTTACCTTTGCTATCCTTCCTGGACTGTCGAATTTGTGCCCAGTAAGCCTGAGCGTCCGCCCCTGACTCAAGGTTTAGAAAAACAGCACGGCCCCCACTCGACATCATAATATGCGTATTTATTACATTTTCACAATAAATAGAATAATATTATTAAACATTTACTAACAAATATACGACGTAACATAATATTTATTATGTCACGTCGCATAACATCGGTCAATATTGTGTATTTATGACTGGTATTGTCGTATAATGTGTATCAACAAATCTCTGATCTGTTAAACATGTTTTGTATTGGATAAATATAAAATGTATATAAATACGAACATTAAGCATACTTAATTTTAATTCCAGTAATAGCAATATACTCAGCTATCGGTTTAGATATTCTTTATTATAAAGAATATCGAAAACATTTTGACACTATAATTTCATTGCTGTAAGTAATCTGAACTTTCGTTAAACTTATCTAATTATTTCATAATTACTACCAATATACTGATAACATTATCTAGTAACAGTTTATCTGGAGCTTATACTAAGCTATAATTAGGTACATAAGTATAATAATAAGTAATAATTATTTTAGAAATTGCCCGTCTTTGCCGTTTGAAAAAAATTCTTACATTTTTGAAAATTACAGATCGCTACCACAATGAATACGAAATTTCTGATATTGGGTATCTTCGTTTTCATTGCATTATGTTGTAAGTGAAGAATTCAAATACATTTTTGAAAATATACTTCTGAAGTCAATATAGTTTATATTTTGACTCCTTTTGTTTCACTATAGGCTTCGTAGAAGTGTCTGGAGACCCATTGCAGCGTTCTTGCAACTTCGGTATATGTAGTAAGAGGTGTGATGGCATCCCACAGCCAAATGATAGATTAGCTTGCTGGGCAGACTGTGTAGCACTTTGTCCCTAGATGAACGTAATTATTTCGTAATAATTTATTTTATTTTAATTTACCCTGCAAAATGTAATAGTAATTAACATCATTAATCTTCTTAATAGAAATAAACACTATTATTAACAAATAACAAACGAAAAATAAATAGCGTGATGTTTTTTAGTTGCCCCTCCTTTAGGTTTTGAAATTGTAACTTTTTGGGTTCACTTTTCAGATTTTCCAGGTACTCTGCATGCTTCTTTCTTTAATGGCTAACATATTTACAGCGTTTATGAAACTTCTGTTCTCAGGCCATATTGCAAAATGCAAATAAAATAAGATACTAGAAAAAAAATATGCTTTTCATTCCATGTTTCATTTTTGCCTACAATAAACACGTACATTAATTAAATAATTGGTTTGATTTGCTCTTTTTCAGGTTCTTATACCAAACTATTATATATAAATATAATATTTGAAAATGATTTCTCTTAATCGTTAGTTTCATTAATTCTTTAGTTTTACAATCATTCAGATATTTACAAATAAAGCACATTATTTTTAAATTGAATGGACTTTAATTTTTATTTCATTTCATAAAATATCAAAACGTATACCAATATTCTAGGATTCAATGTTTTCCATTCTAACTTTGCAGGCAATGTATATGTAAATATCTACGTCTATAAAACAATTGAAAAATAGTAAGAATATTAAACGTTAAATAGCACCTTGTGTTACGTGATATTTTATGACTACCTACTTTCCTGCTACAATTCTTCAATCCTACGAAAACAACCTTAAGGGACAAAAAGGATCAATGAGTCAAGGACAGTTTCAACTTTGTTCAAAACAATAACAAAAATATTATTGTAAAAAAACATAGTATATTAGCCCAGCATTTCTACTTGTTACATCACTATTTCTTTGGTTCTGTAACAGAACTATCCCTTCAGAGTGCCGTAACATAACTCGGAATTCGTTTCTCCTTATTATCTTATACTTTTCCGAAATTGTAATTGGTATGTTTAAAAAATGGCAATTTATTTAAATAACTTATAACGAACGTTCATCATTGGTCAAAATATAATCCCAAATAATTAACAAATTTTACTTGAAATTGCACAAACGAAAAAATCTTAAATACGACCGTAACATCTTGTAGCTTGCCCTAGAAAAAAAGATAAATGGAAGTATTAACTTATAGCTTGCCTAAAAATATTCTAAGAAATATTGCTAGCTAACTTGCTAGAAGGCAACTTTATTATATATAGGTACTTCCTAGTAGATACACTTCCTAGTCCTAGTACCCTTCCTTAGCTTATGTTTATACTATTTTAGTTATTCCCCGAAATTTCATCTAAATATTTTTTATGCTGTGATGTACAATGTGCAGCACATATATTATTCAAAATAACATAGAATATTATGTACCTTTTATATGGAAATAGCTTTTAAGCTTCCATATATGCTTTTATTTTAGGGGATTTGTTCATTATTTTATTCAGATTAGTTTAATAATTAAAATTTCTAGGTTAGCGAACCACCTGCAGTTGCACAGCACAGCTAAGGCTAATCCTTTAAAAATAAATAAATTTTCCTCTTGAGTTCTCCATTGAGAAAAGGAAGCTTTTTTCCAAATTTTGTAAAAACTCCTTTGATCAGCAGAGACTAGAGACTCTCTTGTCTGTTTCTACATTTGGGAAAATAAGTTTGATTGTTTAGTGAAGTGAATGATTTTACTACGTTAAATTGGTTAACTATTATTTGTGCAGTTTTTTTGAAAACATTTTTTAAGTTGTGAAAAATTAAAAGTACGTTTAAATTTTCTGCGAGGATAATTATTATTCAAATAGAAACTTTTTAAAAGGCACACATTGTGATTCACAATGTTTTCAACTTTGTTTACGTTCGTACTGTTGTCCTTGAGTTACATCACTGGAAGCCAAATGGATCTAACGGATGTTTCTCCACAATTTGATACTTCTGAAATTCATGGATATCACTTTCACACCTATTTCTTTCAAAATAATCTCCGTAACAAGGAAGAGGCTTTAGAGCTTAGGTAAATCATTAACAATTAAATATTATATACACTTTAATTAATATCCAAAATGTGAATTGAGAATATTTACTGCAAATAAGGTATTTGCATAGTTTCTCTATAAAATAAAATGAAGTTTTAATGTAATGTTTTCTAATTTTTTGTGTAAATAGAATCGGGATTCAAGAGCAGATTGACAATGGATTTTTAGCCCACTGCAGATTAGGTACTATCAACCAGGGGCCAAGAGGTCCTCATCCCGTGGGAAATTATCAAACCTGTTGTAATAAAACATCTATTTCAGCTGCACTCTCCTTTTTCATGCAAAATCATGGAAATCTAAACATTCTTCTCCACCCCCTTACAAGATTTGAAATTGAGGATCACACTCACAGGGCTATGTTTCTAGGCCAAAGTACCTTCCTTGATATCAGTAAACTATCTCCCGATTTGGAAGATAAGGTCGATTTATGTTTACCACCGTAAAATATTTGAATATGTTCTCCAATTGTTTTCTGGATGATATTAATTATACAAATAATACATATTTGTAAACATAACATACAGCTAATTACGCAAAAA
This sequence comes from Tomocerus mixtus, assembly GCA_034694165.1. Classification (NCBI taxonomy): domain Eukaryota; kingdom Metazoa; phylum Arthropoda; class Collembola; order Entomobryomorpha; family Tomoceridae; genus Tomocerus; species Tomocerus mixtus. The sequence goes on along the minus strand of JAQFYC010002580.1, from coordinate 14,725 downwards.
TTTTGCAGTTTTTGTTGCCCAATTTTGTTATGCATTTTGGCAGTGAACTGATGCGTTGCGTATATTTATTATAACATCTTATAGTTACGATAGTTTATAAGTTTAATCTTGGTCAATCTCGAAAATTCGTATTTAATTTTGTAGAACTTTATTATCCAATGTTATTATTGTCCCTATTCAAGACTTGTTTACTTGGTAGTTAGTGAATGTTAGTTTTTCATTGATAATTACGATTTTAGCGTTGATAAAGCTATAGTTTGAGATAAGTAAAAAATTGTACTACAAATAAATGTAATTATATGCACGTATATAATTGAAAAATTACTTCCCAATAGCCAAAATAATAAAATATCCTTTAACTATTTAATTTGCCTAGCGGTGGTGCATTATTGAGGAACTTATGTGGATTATTTGTTTTATACTGCTGTAACCTAAACCTTATACTTTAAATAAATTGCATAATAAACAGACTTTAACCGGCTGCATTAATTAATTTTCCTAAATACCCTCCAAAATTAATTGGGTACACTACTATTGACTTAAGGATACCGAATATTTCCATCCCAACTTCCTACGCGGAAATTTTTAGGAATATAAAGATAACGACTCTAAAAAGGCTTACTTTGCTGAAACATTTCCGGAGATCGGAAAATTATTTATGGAGTACAATACTGCTCGCTCTGGATTTGTGGATTACGAATACAGGAGGATTCAGTTTTGGACTGATGGAAGTTTACTTTTTTGTGTACTAAATTCCCAATTCGTTTTGGTCTACGAGCTCAAGGTATGTTTAGAAATTTTTTAATTTGTAATAATAAATATTTGATTAGTGAATCTACTTTCACTTTACTGCCTTCACCTTACTTTTCATGCTCTTGATTGCGCTACCGCGCAGATAAAAATATTATATTTATCATTTTTACGTAGAAAATTATTGTATTTCAAATGGTGTAAACTTCGTTTGTCTATATAGCGTTTGGTTCTTGAGTTATTGCATTCCAAAAACCCAAAAATAAAATTCACCTTAAGAAATTCTCATTTTTATTTTGAGAAATTTTAGATTTTGTTTTGCGGAAAGCGCTGGTGTTTGCGCTGCCGCGCAGATAAGAATGTGATAATTACTATTCTGGCGTAGAAAATGATGGTCTGTCCAATAGTGTAACCTATGTTTCTCCTGTTTCTGTTCTTCTCCAGTTACGGCATTCCAAAGTCAAAGCGGCACGTCTCCATGACAGAAGGTGTAGAATTGATTGAGTACTAATATATGTAGGTACTGTGATTAAATTTTGGTATGCTTGACAAGCAACGTTACAAGAAGTGACAAGATTCCTCCCAAAGTGTCAAAAACATGCTGATGTTTGATTACCCGGAGTGGTCCATTTCGAATTCCAAAATAATTCAATGTAATAAATTGTCTTTGCGATAAATTATTGGTTATAGTACCGGAATCGGAATCGGACGCTTTCATTCTTATCAATATTTTAACGGAGCTCTTCCAAAATTTTGAGGCGAACAGAAAGAAGAGTATTAAAGCAGTACCAGAGGATATGAGTAAAATGATAAAAATTAAATATTCGGCAAATGATGACTTATTAGGAAGTCTAATTGAACAGAAAACACCTATTGTGAACAACATTGAAGTCATCGAAATGAATACAGGCATCAGCATTGGAATGAAACTATCATTAAAGTTGATGTTTAAGACGTGTAGCCGACGGTATATTATTATCTTCTGTTGTATTCTGATGGTACTCCCATCCCTGTTTAAAATTAAAATAATTTTTAAGTGTCCTTTAAAGTCAACCTTAAATAAATGGAAAAGTATTTGAAATATATTTTTTTTGTAAATATTAAATAAATATTACGTACTTAAATGTTTGAATCATCCAAATGAAATTCTTAATTACATACAAACCCATGTACATAACGAAATAAGCTATAGCGCATACACCAGCAACGATTTGGCTAATTTCAAGGGAAAGAAACATTAACATGACTTTGCTTTTGCCATCTTTCAATAAGAAATAACATACGAAATGGTTTCCAGGGAAGAAAATTGACATTGATGACAATATCGTCATCGCGGATGCGGCTAAAAATATCAGGAACCATCGTGCCAAAAAATATTCCACAAATAAATATGTTTTTGGAAGATTTTTTCTCTCAATACTACTATGGTCACCAAAATCTGCAAAGAATAAATTAATAGCTTACATAATTATCCTTAAAAATAGTGTAAATAAATCAAATCGAATGGAATTATTTAATTACTCACATTGTACTGCCGTAAATTGATTTTCAGCGTAAAGTTGATTGAAAACGTAGACAATTTCTTTCCCTTTCATGAATAAATTGGACAACATGATACTAATTAAAAAATGACCAGTTGCAAATACGATTGCACAAATAATATCAATGTGGGACGAATGGGGATTTTTGGCGTGACTTAAGGCTAGAAATATTTGGTGTTTTGTGACAACAAAGTGTAACAAGGATCTGATAAAAACGATTACATAGGGAAATGAATATTTGTAAAGTTGAAACTGTTTTGTCGTTTTGTTCCAACTGAATGGCAAGACTCCGCATTTGAATAAAAATGTGGTGGCCATACCCAAATTAGATAACGAATGTTTTAAAAGTATATTTGCATTCCGATTTTGCCGTAGAAACTGTGTATTTAATAGGGATACCATTTTCACTCTGATCAATGCAAATATTTCAAGACGCTTTAAAAGATTGTTGCAACTATTCATCTTGCTTTAAAGAGAATAATATTTGCTCTGTGTTGAGTATATAGAATCCAATGTAAATTAAAAGACAGACCATGTTGTATATTAAAATTTGTAACCTTGTTCTATGAATAGGAAACTATCCAAACCGAATCAGCCCAAAGTAGTTAACACATATTTTGCGCTCCCTGATAAACCAAGTTGACCATAATATTTAAAACTATGCTGCGTAAAGGGAATTTAACTTATCTAGTGAGTTTAATTTGTCACAACAGTTATATTTGACAGATCTGTCAAATACTTCAAATTTAATTAACTATTTCTGATTGAATTTCTAACTAAAAATAGTGTTCCATTTCCAGCGTGCAATAATTCTATCAACCTGGCTCCGTTGTTAACGGATTAATGCATGGTATACAAACCATTGATTAGAAAATATTTATCGTGTATTAGTATTATTATTATGAGTAAATATAACTTGATCGCGAAGGTATCCGTATTATGATCGGATACTTTTATGATAATTAATTTGCTTTACACTAGTGTTTGTTTTGCATTGTTTCGCACATAGCATACCCATATAAAACAATGTTAAACCGAATAGTAATAACTGAAATCAGCAATTGAATTGGCGCTTAGCTATGTATAATTATGTATAATTGTATAGTTATCGACAACCCGATCAATTTAATGATATCAGTTGATGTTAACGCCAACTGCTGATAATATGCATTAGAAATGGAGTAAAACAATAGACCAGTAATCAAGACAAATAAAGTAACAGATTTAAGACGATAAGAAAAGTTTCCGCAAAAAACTTTATTATATTCATGGTAGCCATTAGGTTATACGATCATGAAAGATCTATAATATAAATAAATTGTGTTATTTTTTTACGAACTATCGCTCAATATGTATGTAAACTTACCACGTTTAAATCTGTCAATTTAAATTAACATTACATTAACAAAAATTGAAGATGGATAAATAGTGTTGAACATAATATTATTATATAGTTATACATATTGAAAACTAACTACTGTATCAACAAATATTATGTGATGTTGCTGCAAAAGCTGCAGTTTACATATTTAATATTTTATTTCCCAAAAATAATGTAAATATGTAGAAAAAGTTTGCACATTCACTATTTAATAATAATTAAGGCTTGCACTTTACTTTAATATTAAGATAGTAAGTGGTAAGACCAATATTAATCAGTCTGCCTAGCGGAGGAGACATAGTGTAATTCAGCCTAGGCAGTAAGACCCAGCGATGGTTAGGCAATAAGAATGATCACACAAACCAATACTGCCTAGGCAGAATTACATAATATTATGTCTCCCCGGCTAAGTAGGCGGATCAATATTGGTCTTGTCCCGTGATGGGTCACGCTGCCCATTGCAATTTGTTTACATGTATCATGTAATATGGTAATTGGGAATAATTACTATATTTGAAATCATTTGATACATGATATCTCCCAATGACATGTCATACTTATATGCTCTACAGAATATGAAAAAACTGTAAATTAATTGGTACATCTGACAGAAACTCCAAATGGTTTTATCATTATTGCCCTAAACAATTAGGAACCAAATGATATAATTGCCGGCATTTCAGCTGTGCAAATTAAATCGTGGCTAGATTTACTAGAATTGCAATCTACAGCGTTTCCGCTGCTACTTTCAATCCTGTGTTTCCATTCGTTCGTTTCCTTACACCTTTCAGCAAAAATACATTGGTGATGGTGATCACTATGCTCTTTAACATCAAGGTCATTTTTCCTTGCCATGTAAGTAAACCTTTCCATTACAGAATGTGACTGCAACTGTTCCCGTATTTTAGAGTCATTTCCATTAACAATACAACGGAACATTATAATGTTTTTCAGGCTGGGGAAAGCCACATTTAAGTTCTCAAAAAATTCAGCTGCTATTTCACACCTATTTAGTTGCATGACTTCTATATTCTTATAGTAAATATTATTTGCTACTTGAACAATAGCGTCTTCGATCAATAATCGCTTTATTGTTACTGGAAGTTGTCCTATAATGTATTTTATATTGCTGTCGTCAAAGAATGGTCTAATTAAAACAGTTTCCAATGCTGGGAAGTTGTCTGCACTTGGCAAACATACATTTTCTCCTGACTTTGCATTAATAAATAAATGCAGTCTCTTTAACTTTTGAAAAATCTGATGAGAAACAGTTTTGCTGATCAGCAATTCTAATTCCATCGGATTTTCGATAAATAAAGTTAAAAACCTAGCATTTGGGCAGCTGAGCAATATATTTTCTGCACTTTGTAGCTGCAGACAATATAAAGTGAGACATTGCATATGTTGTAGCGGACTTAGCCAATTAGTTTCATTAGAATCGTTTATAATTTTTACTTGTCTAAGTGTAAGTTTGGTCAACATTTTCAGGGAAGTAAAAATGGAGAGTGGAAGTTCATATTCTCCTTTAAGGTGAAGAGTTTCAAGATGCGGGCAACTCTTTAAAAGAATTACTAAGATCTCGCTACCTATGTCAACATTGCGGATAATTAATGATTTCAATGGTAACTGAATTGGGGATGTCAAGTTGGTAGTCAGGTTCGCCACAGGATATAATGGAATATCTTCGGTAATAGCAAAAGAAGTCAAGTTCGTCAATTTAATCAATTCTTCGATTGTCATCGAAATATTCCTGCAATTGATTATTTCAAGGGTTTGGACAGTACTTTTGTATTTTTCTAAAAGTGGCATGTCAATGTCAACCTTGTTTAGTCGGAGGACCGTAATACGTTCCACAAACTCTGTAGGAAGGTAATCTAAGACGAAGGAATTTCCTTCAACCTCAATTGCAAATATATTTTGACAAGTGTCAAAAAGTATTTCAATTGATGTTTCGCTACAAGCACTCTCTTTAAAAAGTACTCTTTCAACCAGCTCAGGGTACCTTACATCAATAGACGAGAACTCCATCACATGATTTAATTTTAATCGGTTGTAAGGGAAATTTCTCTTATCCGTCAATACCCCATTTTGACATTTGTCACCTTCCTCAAAAGTCAAAGTTACCTGATTATTATCATGGTACAGGCGCTTCCAATTACGCTTTGACGAGTTGGAATATTCGAGCGCGTACTTTTTTTGACGAAATGCAAAATAACGTAAATTATATTTGCAGTTCGCCGTCGCAAAGCCAAAATAAAAATTGTAATAAACAAAAGAAGGGTGAAAAATGCTATATTCGTCATTAAAATATGTTTGACGCTTTGCCGAATTATTATTTTCTGGGCGCATGTGCGATACCAGAAAGCGCTTTGCCTTCTTTGAAGAAGCAATATTTTCAACAAGTCCTTCAAAATTGTGTATTGACAATGGGCTTACAATGCTAAGGACATTTAATTGAACAACTTTGTCAAGGAACAATTGTAAATCGGCTGTATCAATATCAAAATTGATCAATTGAACTTCTTTCATGTAACAACTTAAACTAGAAAGTCTTCTTAAAATAACCTTCGAACAATTTTGGGTCCCCTTTTGATGGAAATAAATGGAAGTCAGGTTGTCACATTGTTGAAAGACTCGGAAGTCAATAACAAATGATTTGCCACTTTCTGGGCTTAGATCATAAATTGATATCGTGGTAATTAAAGAAAACTCCCTCAGAAGCGTATCAGGATGTGTCTTGAATTCAACACTTGGAATACATTCTTTGGAGAGCATTAAGATTCCAAATAGCGTTCGGATATCTTCAGCTGCTAAAGTTTTAACCATGTATTGTCGCGGTGTGTCTTTTAAACAATCTTGAAAGTTGTAAAATGCATCAGGGCCTCTAAAAGATGCAATTACTTATTAATTGTATTTATCATAATATGTATGTCTATACGTACACTATAGACATATATATATCCATCCATTTATAAGAAAATGTAGGATAAGCTTTAAAGTAATATTAAGATTAAGATAATTGTTTAATCACCCCTTAATAATGTAATCCAACATTAAGGCAATTGCTTTTTCATTCGGCTCATACTTGCAAACGCGGCCAATTTCCGCAATTCCCTTTTCGTCCAGTATAGCTCGTGCAACAAGGGACATTTGAATATCGATTACATTCAAGTTGGCGCAGAAAAATTGATAATGGTTCCTGATGATCAATTTGTGGCGCTCCTCCATCTGCATTCCTGGATCCTAGTGGATTTGCTATTGCAAGTTAATGTTATCATTCTTGTATTTAGTATTATTAAATGTGGCTTTGATTCACTTACGTAATTGGTTTCTTCGGTAGGCATCAAATTTTTTCTTGAATCTACGTATCTGAAGTAAAGACAAACATTATTTAAGAAAAGTAATTAATATTATGAAATTCTAGTTTCCTTAAATGATTCAGTTCAGCTGAATCGTATAATTAATATTTTATTAATTACTTACTCGTCATCATTTTTGTGATAGGCAACAATGGAGCCCTGTGTATCCAGACAGACAGACGAGTCAAGGCGAGGTATCTAAAAATGACGGAAAAATTAGTAGATATTGTACTGTTACATATATGGTGACGTCTAAGTTTCATAAATTTATCTTCCAACCCAGTTTTTTGGGTAACAATGCAAGTAAATTACATATGTAGTTACTAATTATGATAGAGGTTTTTTTTCTATGTACCCCAAATTTGGTGTATGCACTCCGGAGTGCATACACTCGGCCCTAAACGCGGTAATTGCATTACCAATTCAAAATTTAATAATTATAAGTTTTCAATAAAAATGTCTTCGAAAAGCAGTAGATAAATGTGTAAGTGCCTCTGCGCGTTGTTGTTTACGCTGCACTATAGGCTTCATTTGATACTTAATGTTTTTCCCTTTCTCTTAAATATATAATTCTGTACGAACTGTATAGCGTAATTACATGTAAATCTTTATTATAAATATTGTATTTCGAGGATGTTATTTCAGATAATATGTTATGTATGTTCTTGTATTGTCAAATGTATGTAATATATAACTGCCGACGGCCTTTCTGAATAAATACACCAAAACCAATACACTTATACCAATTTCGGGGTACATAAGAAAAACCTCTATATTTACGTTCTCTAATGCAATCAATTAATGCTTGTCCATGTTTGTGTGTGCTTGTGCTTGTTTATTTCTCCAATTTATCTCTTATCTACTATTTGTTTTATTTTGTGTAATTCAGTTTTATTCGATTTATACGCAATAAAGTTGTCACACCCTTTATGTACATATCCAGTAGATTTTGTAATATCTTAAATCTTAACACCATAATATAACTACCATTACTATGGAAATGTATTAGCACTGTCATTAATTACCTTATTCGGTTCAGGATGGCCACGTATCGCGTTATTTGTCACAGTTTTCAGTACTCCAAGGGTGGTGCTCAGTACTTTTTCATACTCCCTGGAACCCTGTAGGTACAGACGTATGACATTATATACAGAATTCTTTGCTTTCAATTACTTAAATTAAGTATCCCAATACAAAATAGTTTTATTACTTTTCGTTTTCGTCTTTTTTGAGCACATTTAAAATGCATCTGAAGTATTATTTTAACATCGTCAGCGTCCTTTATATGGTTGAAAAACCATACTGGTTCTAACTGTAAAAACGTATTAAACGCCATTCCTATAAACAATTTCAAAACTATTTTTATTCCATCTAAAATATTATCCAAAATAATAATAGCAATGGGAAAATGGTACCGCAAAACCAACACTTTATAAAATGACTTTTGGTTACCTTCAAACAAAGCTTGGTAGTGCTCCAGCTTCCATTCAGCTAGTAACTCTTTTAATGAATTTGACCCGTACATTTTTAATATGCAAATTACCAGTGCACTTATACTAGAAATATAATTTTTTAGTGCGGCGAATCGAATTTCCTACCTTTTCTTTCAATTTATCTCAATTGCCCTAGTGTTAAGTGTGAACTATCTCCTTTGAATTCGTTATTGGTATTACAAAATATAATAGCTTTTAATCTGGATTGGGACATATTGAAAGACAATAGTAATTAAGCATTCAAAGAGTAGTAGTTTAGAATAGTTTTTTGTTTTTGGAAAACAAGTAAGGAATTGTAAGGTATCCATTTGAAATAATACAGCGATTCTAAAAGGGTTTAAGTAAAATTTAAAATTAATAAAAATAGCAAGACAATTGTCTCTTAGCAAGAAAGGAATCACAATGGAGTACTGAAATGCTGGAACGCAGTAAATATATACATTTTTTAGATTATATTTACATTGGGTTGAATATGTCACTAAAAGTATGTAGGTACAGTACAATTGCTTACTTTTACATCACGCGCACAGGTAACGTTTTTAATATTATGCTGCATAGGTATAGTATATTGTTAGGTATGGGGATAACTGATATCTTAATTTTATCTGTTCAGTTTAAAAAGCAAGCGCATTTGCGTTTCAACGTGTGTACAAAATGATATGAGTCGTGTTATCTACTGTCAACTCCAAATGATTAAATTGTTCTCTGACTGATACTAATTTATTTGTCCCATTGTCGGTTGGAATAAAAAATTGGTTATTGAGGTCAGGTAAAATTACTTCAAAAGTTTGACCGATAATGAACTAAGCTCTTAAAAGAATAGTCACTAACCAAACAAATATCATCAGTTCGCCTTATACAGTACTTAGTAGTAATTATACCTGTGCTCGGTTTGACCTCAAAGTCCAGAAAAGTGACAAGTACCAAATTATTTCCTGTTCTAGTTATTTTGTTCAAATCTTTGCTAAGCTATAATTTCACCGAAAGTAACCCCGTGGGCAATTATTGGTTGGTGGCTTAAATTATTTTGTTGCTATAACTGTGATATATATAGGTACTTAGGTACACTGTACAGTGCAGTGGGGGAAGTTTCGACGTGTGGAAACTTTCGGTTATTACGGTATAGGGTACGTATACACATTCTACCTTCGTCCTACTAAAACCTAATTATGATAAACTGGAACTACTTAATACACATAAAAATAATGACTAGCGCAGCGAATTAATATAACATTGAGTCTAATATGAATGCGTAATTAAGAGATGGACATAATACAGTCCGTTTTTGGTCAACTCTCACAGTGCCCCAATAAGTTGGGGCATTGTGACGATACTGGACTACCGTAGGCCTAGTAGAATCATTAGGTTTGTTAATGTATGCTGTCTATTGTAATATATTTTATATACACTATATATAGTCCATTTTGAAGTGATAAAATAAGTAGAATTGATTAAATGGGTGCATGACAATTTTTTATTTAATATCATTGGAATTTGCATCTGTTATAACGACAAATTAAGCTACTATTTTTATTAAGGAGCTTGCCTCCTTTATGGGTTTATTCCATCTGTCTGTCTGTCCGTCTGTCAGGTTGCGGTGTAACTCATAAACGGTTTGAGATATTGAGTTAGGCCAATTTGAAACATTGTTCAATTAACAGTATGCATACTACATTATATACATATTCCAATTTCGCGCTCCACCACTTTCATACAAAACACAGGATCATCAGCCGGGAACATTAAATTACGTTTCTATTTAAATTTTGATTTGTTTCGTTCATTATAGGGATTCTACATTTTTCTTTTATTAAGCAGCGTGTCTCCTTTACGCGAAAGGCATGTCCATCTGTCTCTGTCTGTCCGTCCGTCAAATATTATCAATGATGATCACAATAATGATTATAAGTGGGAGACGTTTACATTTTTATATATTTTGTAACTTTTAAACGGTTCAATCTTTTTGAATTGTGTTAACGGATTTCAATGCAATATATATTTTACTTTTTCACAATGCCCAAACTTATTGGGGCAATATGAGATTTGACCAAAAACAATAATCAATGATAACTGTGATTATCAATGATTACAACAACGATTTACCTCATTTTGTACAAAGTTTACGACAGTTTATTTTTATTATTATTTATTCGTAATAATAGCCAACACAGACAGGAACAATGTAAGTAATATAGTGCATTGGTAATTTGGCAAACACATCGATAAAGTTCGCCAATAATGGGTTTATGTTTATTGCCCAGAGATTATAGATGGAAATAAAACCTTCATCATTATCACACAAAAGACTTCCAATATTTACAACATAGATTGTGGGTCATATATAAAATGTGATGCATATTAAGACATACCGATATAAATATCTACATAGATACTATTTGTTAAAGTTATCTCATAATGGTGAATCACTAAAAAGTTAGTCAGTGTATAAGTTGAAGTATATCATTTATACACAGTTGAAAATTATTAAAACTTCAAAAATGGTTACATAAATTATAAATGTTTACCTGTAATAATGCAACTTTAAATTACACAGGTTCAGGCAATGATAACATACCTAATAATAACGAATACAGGTCAATACGCAGTAAGCTTGGTACGTTTACTCGACGTTTTGTGCAGATAAAAACATTACCGGAAAAAAACCGTTGTCTTAATTTCACATTCTGACAATGTGAGACATTTCAAATAACGCATTTAGTTATACGTGTAAAGTAATTAAAACGACTTCCAATGAAATACAATAATCCATCTTTTCTTGGCAAGGAATGAATATAATATAGATGTAATTTAACTGTCGCATATTTATTTTTAATTGATCTCTTTATTGACTTTTTATAAATTAACGTTAACTTTTGCATCTAAAAGTTTTTGTTAAGTCGGCAGAAACTCTAGAAGGAGAAAGAGGATGTTAAAACATGTACAAAAAAATACATAGTACTGGTTCCATTTCATGGAAAGATGTTTTGTGTTCCTTTTCTGGAGGACCATCGCCAACCAAACAGTCTCCATCATCTTTACCATAATGTGGACAAAATCTGTAAGGAATATTTTCTTGTCCCTTGATGATTTCTTTGTTGTCATCTTCCTCAAATGTTTGACTCCAAGATTTACGAGATAAGGTTACATTGGAACAAGTGGAATGAAAAGAGGAAATATTGTGGGCTTACGGATAGTAGGTAGGGAAGCCCCTGAAACATCAATGTATGAATTATACATAAAGAGATAATCATATCACTAATTTCCTTTTGGACAAACGCGACAGAGGAAACCCCGCACGCTATTATATACAGTTTGAGATCTTGCTTACTATATTAAGCAAGCATACAACCTTACAGAGTAAATAGTGGGCTTGAAAAAAACTCGTCGTCAACCAATTTTGCGAGTGAAACCCTAACGTGATTAAGAACGAGCTAATTTTGGGGCGATAAAGACTTGGATAAAAATAAGGTGGGGCTAATTTAACCCTTTGACCGGGATAGGGTTAGCGCATTGCCGAACAACACTTCATACTACAAGATGCATTGTGTAATCCATATTCAAAGCCAAATATGATGGTATTGAAAACGATACAAAATATGAAAAATAGCCACACAGGTATGATTTCATGTAAACTCAAGCTTTTAGGTGTCCCCTTCTTGGTTTCTTTTTTCCCTGAAAATTTTCCATTGTTATCATCGATATTTGCATTCTTGACTGAAGTATCCATACCCTTTAATAAACCAGACATCTTTGCAGTATTTTTGCCTATATCTGAAATATATTCATTATAGTTTTCATCCCATTTCACGTATAACCCAGACTCGTACAACTTATTAAAATTTTCAGCGAAAACTCTTCCAAAAATGTTTTTTTGAACTACCCAATGAAATTTTATTTGCAATGGATTCAAGTGAGATGTTGGCCCTAGAAAAATATGACTTTCAAATGTCTCGTCCCGGCTCAATATTTTTACGAAGTTTCGAAGTGTCTCAACGCTATTTATTATTGCAAATTCGTCGTCAATTAAATCTAGGTCACTGCAATTCCTTTGCTTACAGCTTTCTGCCATCTTTGAATCAAGTTTAGATTTCTTTTTGGAGGCCTGGTAAATATCCTGGCTCGAATTTCTCATGAACATAATTCTTGGGATTAGTTGCTGAATGACGCTTGAGTGGCTAAAATTTCTTTTGAAAATTATATCACGTAACGCAGAATGAAAATAATACGTTGTTACATTGTTATGTATGACAGCTGAAGAAACCATTTCGTCATTGCAAAAAATATGAAAATGGGATTTTACAAGCTCCGCCAAATTTTTGGGAACATTTTGAAGTGGTGGTTTTGCAAGTAATGCAAAAAGTGTACCTTTGTAAGCACTACTTAGGATTATTGTCGTTAAAACCCAAACTCCGATAATTAAGCGGTTTAATTTGAAATTGTGTGAAATGCCACTATTTTTTAAATTCCTGATTCCATTTATAATTGCAAATTGACTTTGTTCTAAAAGAGCTGCAACAACCAAGAATATATAATATCCTTTTTGAAAAATATGTTTCACGGAATATCGATCTTGTTTTGGCGACATAGTACTGAATCCAAAAATAATGCTTATCCCCAAAATAGAAGTGAAACAGAATATCCAGGAAATTCCGTCAAAAGGCCTCCAGAGAATTGAGAAATTCGGCGCTTTGTTGTGAGTAACTATAGCAAATATATATTGCACATTTTTTCCCGCATCAGGAATCACTTCGGAGAGATATGGTGTATAAATTGATTCGTACTGGCGATACATTTGTATATGTAGGTCGTTTATGTAAACGAAGCTTGCAATGTTATAGTTCCATTGCCCCACTCCTTCAAAGGTCAGAGGTGATAATGTGTAATTTAATTTAACCGCTAATTGTTGAAGAGCACATAATTGTCCAGCAAGCTGTTTGCCTTTCCCCGCCCAAGCCGATAAATAGCAATTTCCATTTTCAAATAAATTTGGGTAGCCGTAGACAAAAAATTCCATTGTAATTTTATGGAAATTCCGATGCACATTTTCCCAAATTTTAAGAATAAATGGTAATGAGTGCTCTTTATTTTTTAGGGATTTGTTAATTTCCAATTTTATTTTTTTTGGACATTGTGAGCAGTAAATATTTAGTGAAGAATAATATTCTGCAGAAAAAAATTTGACAAAAAATGTTTTAGTTGTCGTGGATGAAGCAGTAAAAAAGGATTGCCAAAACTCTTCATTGCCTTCTTCCGCCTTATGAAAAACAACTGCATAATCTGGATTTTCAAGATTCGTTTTCCAGGATAGTGTTATCATTGGTATCATTGGTTTTAACATTGCGTAGTCTACTGGATTTTCTAAAGCCGTTTTCCAAGCCAACCTTACTCTATTTTCAAATTGTTTTAGTCCCAAAACATTTGCTAGCACAATGTAAAATTTTGTGTAGCAAGCAACGAATCTCCTTTGATTAAATCTATGACTCAAAAATTCTTCGCTATTTAATTTCGGATTAAATTCCCATTCGTATTGAACTATTAAACCGGATATAAAATTACCGTTAATTAGTGTATTCATATTAAAATATTTTTCCGCCGATTGTTTTTCCTTTTTCTCTTCAACTTGCGAAATGACAATAATATGTAAAAGACACTGTGAGAATACACTAAAGGCACCTGCCATTTTTAGTTCTTTTCTTCGGGAATTTGCAAAGAGACTGGACATTTTGATAGACAGAAGACGGCAGCAAAACACGCAACACAGAAGTAGGTATAGTGTGCAACTTGCTATTGTTTTCTGCATTATTCTTTAACAAAGTCCAAAGAAATAGGTACTTAACTATGTAAAATATTTCAAGAGAACAAATAAATAGTCCGTTTTCATATTTCCTTGAGCATTTTCATTTGTTCGTTCACAATGCAATGTAGTCAAATATACAGAAGTACAACACGCATTCCCAGAAAATTTTATTACCTACGGAATAATGCGTAGCTTGTATAATAATATAAAGAGAGCAGTATAATAATAATTCAGCAACTTGTTCTATTTAACTGTAAATTAAAATGTTAGTTATGTTTCTTTCTTTGTACAGGTGTAGGGTTAGCTTCGAAAACTATTTCTAATAGCTATTAAGGGGGACTCGATGGGTAGCACGGATAGGAGAACGGGTCACCAGTACAAGTTAGACAAAAATGGGTCACATA
>JAQFYC010002579.1:0-24834 GCA_034694165.1 Tomocerus mixtus | reverse complement strand
CTCAGCATTCAACCAGCCGGCTAGCCATTTCAGCCGGCCATTTCAGCCGGCTGGCTCAGCCGGCTAGTGAACACTGAATACAAGTGCAATGTCACTATCTAATACATATGTAATTCAAGGCTACTTTACTAAACGTTTTAAATGTACATAATATAATATATCATGATTTAATTCAGTTTAATTTTATGACATTTAATTCCATTTATGGTAGTAAATTAAATATAATAAGAGTAAGCCAATTGGATAAAACGTTTTTCAGGTTAGGGAACGATAATGGCATTTTATTAAGATCAACAACATATTATCCAATAACATAATTTGCAAAGGAACTTAATTTTAAAAATATGTGTAAATAGCCTAGTGTAATAACACAGTCATAAATAATGGCAATTAATGTGGACCGTAACAGTCATAATCATAATGAATTAATGGAACAGAATTGGTCAAACAAACTAATAAATTAAAAAAATGATTAACATTAATTAATTTACCAATAGTGGAACAATTTTAATAGTTCAGGTATTTTTGTTTATGTTTAAGTCCATATATTTTGTATATATACATTTTAAATTGATTGCTTAGCCTATATTTATATTATGTGGAATAATGTGTTCATCAAAAGTACAAATACAGTGTGCTTTTTACCCTGTTATCCTCGCAATTCGTCAAAAACTTTTTTCCTTTCAGTTGATATTTAAATCTTTTTCTAGCTTTGGAACTTCGTCAGCCTTTTGAACACGAAATTTCTTCATGACTTGATTTTAAGTTGATTACATAATTATTTAGCACTGGACTGAACTATGAGTCTGGTCTGGCATTCCATTAATTGGGAACATTTAGAATCCAAAGCAAACTACTACAATCTGTTAACAGAAGCATTTAGGTAAGAGCTACAGACTACAATATTTTAGCAATTAATGCCTAAACTAAACTAATTAACAATCTTACTAGCTTAAAGATTACATTTTTGCAAATACATACTATCGATATAGTAGGATATTTATTATCCATATACCCTACCATGTCATAAATTTTTGTTGCTGCACGCTTTTAAATAACAAATGAAACGATAAATAAGATACTACGAAAACCAGAACAATTTAGATTTTGAAAACTTGTTAAAATAAATAAATTATAAACTACAACATATTATTCTAAAAATTCTACTTCGTCTACGTAATCTACTAGAAAGACAACAGAATCAGAGGATTCGTAAACATGATAATTAATTATACAAAAGAAAGTTATTTATAATTTCTAGATGAGAAAGTACCACATTCTGTATTTATCACTTGTACTGATGTGATGTGGCCATAAATCCTTTTGCCACAAAATTATAAATATAGTTTCACAGACAATTATTACATTGCATATTATCATAGATACAACCTACGATATGATTGCTATTGTCGTAAACTTCGCATGTTCAGATATCGTGATCTCAGTAAACAGATTAACAAAAAGGATTGATATTTTCTTTTCACATTACCAGACAAGACAAACAAATGTTTAAAGCAGTCTATAAGTATACATACTCTAAGTATTCGTCACGAAAGACACGTTATTACATATTTTATCAATCACATACAATTATAAACATTCATCATTATTATACTAATTCTAATTGGTGGCATAATCACTTTGGATTAGGTTGTTGAACTAAATGGACAAGTTTGAGGATTGAAAAATAACAATTAAATACATCAGAATATTGCTTCTTTGATTGAGGTATAAAATATTATTTTTAGGTTAATAAATTAATAATTATTTTTGTATACATTTAATTTGCATTTTTCAGTTAACAATTGGAAACTTAATACAAACTAACTCTACTACAAATAAATACTAACAAACTAGCAACTACATGCTACATAGGAACTAAAACAAAATAGTGGAAAAAATGTCAGTACTGCTAAATCAGATCTTCATTATTATTGTGAAAAGGTACATCGAGTAATACATGCATTTCGGTGGGATTCAGTGCAAGTGTCAACTTATATTGACAATCACAAAATATCTATTAACTGACTCGGGTTACAATTTTCAATCAGCAATACATTTCAAAAACTATAAACAAACAAAAAATCGTATACATAAATAGTAAACATTTTGGCAAAAGTGACATTGACAAGAATCTCCTTTCGCTTGATTGAAGATATTGAACCATTTTTCATTATTTTTTAATATCTAACTAACGGTAAGTTAAGTATAAATAAGTGAACACAAACTACGGCTACGAGATTCCGACAGGAAGTGAGATTCATTAAAAATTGAAGGTACAGTTGCTTGCTACTGCAATATTTAGCTTTAGTGTAAAAACAGCCTGCTAAGCAGAGGTAGTTTATAATTGAATTGATGACATGATGAAGATGAGGTGGCTTACGAAAGGAAGTTGCAAAATTAGAGTGCAGATTTATTCGTGTGCTCCCCTAGACATATCTTCAAGCCAAGTTGTTTTTGACGGTGAGTTGAATTCCTTGAGGCGAAATCCACACGCTTCGCAAAGTCTTGCCGATGAAGCATTGATTAAAGTGCAGCGAGGACACGTTTTCTTTGACACCTTAGGAGGATTTATCATCTCGTCAATGTTCTCTCCTTTGATGTATTCTGGTAAGGAATACAGTTTTGGCAAAAGTGACTCCACGCCTTCAATGACGTCGTGATCTTCATCAACGTAGTCTCTGCTTTTGCTGCAAATCTCGCAAATATATTCATCTTGAGTGTTGTTATAAGTGCAATGTTTGCAATCCCAAGAATCGAAGCGTCTTACAGCATCCGAGTAGGACATTGGGAGATGTCTCCGCACGCTAGCTGCTGTTCCTTTCGGAAAAGAAGACCCTATTGTTCCCTTAGATGTTTGAGTAACTTTGTTGACTTTATTGTACAAATTTGCATTAATTATAGAATCATCCAATTTTCCAGATGTTGAAGTCGATGGTTTGTTGTAATCCATGTCCCCGCTTTTGGTAACGAGTAAGCGTCTGTCGTAAATATCGAATGGGGATGAAGCTGTATCTTTTGTTGATGGGAAATACTTGCTATTTGATTTTGCCTTCGAAAAAATTCCAGTTTGCGTTTGGTTCTTATCAGAAAAATATTCGAGGTCAGACATCGGCTCTTCGTATTTAGATTCCAGATAATTAAAGCTCTCTTCCTTTTTCAGCAAAGTGTGAAACCATACATCCTCCAAGTCGTCCAGCTTGGGCTCCTTTTTCGCAATGGAGGACGGCTCCTCCTCTACAAGAGACTTAAACGAATCATCGCAAGTGAAGAATGTTGTGTTGTTAGCAGTACCACGAGTGTATTTTTGATTTTGACTCAAATTTCTAGGAGATTCGACAAAGCCAAAGCCAATTGAATCATTTGGATCGTCGTAGTAAACTGTATCGTCATTCTGGCATAAGCCAAAGGAGCTATTTGGCTTTGAGCAACGATCTTTGACGAACGGAATTGTTTTTGGGTTTGGAGGGCTTTCAATATTGCAAGGTTCGTCGTAATAATGATCTCCAGTTCCATTTCTCCTTCTTCCGATGTCCTGCTTTAACTTCATATCCCAAGAAGAAACATCAGTTGAAGAAGCTCCTGATCCATATTTCTTGTAACCAAAATCTACATCTACGTAAGATTCCGAATTAGAGGATTTTATTTGCTCCGGGACAATCACATTGTCACGCCCATTTGATTTCAGTATTACTTGTGAATTACTTTCATTTGAAACTGAAGGTTTTGCCTTTCTGGAATCGCTCTCCTGAATATAGGGCACATCAGCTGTTACTGTTCTATTCGGACCTTTAGAACTTGCATCCTCATTCGATACAGTTCTGGACGATTCTCTAACGCGAGGGAATGTTGTGCTATCGTAAGCTTCCAACTTCCTATTCTTATCCCCTTTCTGATTTATATTTCCAACTTTTCTTAATTCCATTTTCATATCCTCAGCATCATTTTCCTTCATTAGGTAAGATAATTCTCGTTCGTTCACTTTGCTGAATTTCAAATGCTGTCCTGGAGGTTGTAGTTTATATTTCATTGGTGTGTGCCATTTGGTTTTTTCTCGGTTTAGTGAACTTTTGTTGAGCGAATTTTTATCACGATGCGTCGATGGAACATTTGAATACGAATGCTCAGCTTCGGGCTCCAATGGGCATGACATAGCTCCATCCAACATGTCGTCGTCGTCGTCCCCTTCGGCACTAAAAAACTTTTCAGAATGTCTGCTCTTATTGAAGGACATCTGTTTTGGCGTGGACGTTGAAAATGTCATGCTTTTTGATCTTCTTGTAGTGGGGGAGAACAATATTTTAGAAAGGTCTCCAGGTGACACGGCGTCATAAAAATGATCATCACTTTCCATTTTTGATGGGTTGCTTCCAATTTCGTTGATATTCCCAGAATTTTTCACAGAGTCACCAGCCTCATTTGGACAATCGCTAGCAAAAGGTGACGCCTTGCCGGTCTCCATTTGATGATTTATAGGGATCCTTTTACTACGAACGTCTTCCAAAATTATTTTACATGCTTCATTTACGTCACCTTTGGTTTTATTTCGGAATTCGTATACTAGATCAGTTGTAAATGGATAGTCGGGTTCTTGAAATGATACTTTCTTCCATATATGACTCAAAATCTAAAAATACAAACATTCCTGTTATTAGGCCACAAATAAAATGGGTAACACTTACTTGAAATTAACAAGAGTTGGTCACAAAAGTAAATTCTTACAACACATTCTTGACAAGCTAAAATACAATCCTTTGAAACTGCTTTGATTGTTGACGGATCGTAATTAGGGACTAGTTTCAGAGATTTATCGGAAATGTTGACATATCCCATAGCAATAAGGATTTCTTGTGCATTTTTGAGATGAGCTGCGACATTATGAACGTAGTATCCGGACGTTAGCTATAAAGTAAAAACATGTTACTAATAATTGTAAGGACCACCAGTGATTTTTACATTCTCCCACAATAAAAATCACAAAGTACAATCCCATTTTAATAATTAACTATGATTCCCACATCCAATGCCAATAGTCCAATCAACCACAATTTACCTGTATTGTATGAAATTCTTGACGCCAAGGTTGCTTTAGTAAATTGTGCGCATATTTTGCCAGGCTTTCGAAGGCATGACAAGCTTCTCTAGGATCAAAATCTCCTCTTGAGTTAGCACTTTGGTTTAAAACTCTTTCAGTTTCATTAAATTTGAACTTTCGGTTTTGGGGGACTAGACACAGGTACTTTCTTGCATTTTCTAAAAATAACAACAGCAATAATACACATAATTTAGCAAATTAAATAGTTGCACTTAGAGCACTTCTGTTAGATTAAAATACTTTATTATAGCCCTGTAAGTCTGTAATGTATCCAATACCTTGTAGGCCGTTCCACGCATCGTGTTTTTTCTCTGGACTATCTTCTTTTATGAAGTTTTCATGAAGTTCTTCTATTAACTTATTCAAGTCTTCTGTCAAATCAAAACTGCTTTTATGGACTTCAGGGAAAGACATTTTGGCTTACAAACTCCACCAAGGCCTGTAACGTAATAAAGGATTAATCATTCGTTACTTTAATCTAATCTGTATTAATAATTAACGTCGAACAGAATACAGAGCTTGGGCACACTATAAATGTTGTTTTTGTATATATTGTATTATTATGTAGTTGTAGTATAACATAAATTAAGAAAAGTGGGCAGACAAAATTGGTTCGCTTAAATCTGATACAGGAAATTGAAAATGGAAGCAAAAGTAGTATTCGAAGCCGAATAGATATGAATAGACTTTCAGTAATGGTAATACATAATGAGATTGTGACAAATAGTTACTATTTATTGAGTATTCGCACATGCACAATACTCTGTTTTTGAACAATGAACTTCCGCTTTGGATAAATAATGAAGGACACAGGTAGTCCACCAAACTTTTACATTCACGCACACACTAGACACTGTGAACTAGTATGACGTACTTTCTATTTTCTACAGAACTCACAAAAAACACACCCATTTTAATTTGATCAGAAATACAACACAAATATACTATACATGCATGCAAAAGCAAAATTGACTTATATTATGTGAGTTTAAGTTTGTTGCTAAATTTTTTGTTACTTACATCAACTTGCTATAGTACTGAACTTGTATTGAATGAGTCTTTAAATTGTATCAATCAATGCAAATTATGTTTACTTAGACATAATATTACTACTACATAGAGTAATGATAATGATGTACTAGGTATAATATTTATGTAATTATGTAATATATATAGTATATATGTATTTATATAGTTATTTCATAGTAGGTACACTATACACACATATATTTTACATAACACATTTACCTAGATTTGCCTATTGTCGTGAGTTAGAATGGGAAATAATAGCATTCCATCAAATTAACGAGTATACGAGAGAGGCGTCCACCTCACTGCCCAACTGTCTGTTCTATAGAACAAGCAAATCGGTAACGCAAAGCTATGTAGCTACTTAGCTTTCAGTTCGACAAAACTTAACTACAATTTGCACTGTCTGTACGAAGATTGTCTGCCTCACTGTCGAATTGGCTGCCATTATTTACATTTTTACATATAATTACATAATTTTACTTTTGCTTTTAATTTCATTGCATAGACAGTATTAGTACTATTGCTAGCATCAATAAACAGAAACTACGCTATGCTACATAACATAACACTAGGGCAATTATATACAAATAAAATATTCGGGCATTCTTCATTTAGCTTGAAGTCTCTTATTATTATTTATTATTGTTATTTATTGCCCCTAATTATGTATTACTACTTCATGTCGACATTTAATCAATTTCTAAATCCCAACACCCAATAAATTCCTGTAAATGTTTGCACCAAAATAATGTTTGTACCAGAAAACTATTTCTAACCTTTCCCACCCCATTAAATTAGTGTGACTATCAGCTATACAAAATGAGAATTTTGACAGGGTTGATATCTTTTAAGTAAATTACCTATTGGAGATGTCCTGACTGATCTCCCTGGTACAAGTCTGGATACACCATTCACCTCCTCCCGAAGAGATAGAGAGATGTAAGAACTTTATGTCAAATGTCAAAGTTGAGCAACCGTAAACCTTGTCTCCGTCAATCAGCTGTTCTATTTTGGCGTGGTCAAAGTCAGATTTGGTCAATCAATGACAATGCATGCTTCTTGTTAATAATAATTATTGCGACTCTTCGATTTCCATATAGACATTCTCTTCTGGGACGGCGACGTCAACGGACGGATTTAACCAGAAATAAGCTGTCAAGGCAAGTGTCAATCTCAACAGTATTCAAAAAACTCCTTTTGATATTTGATGGGAAATAACTATTAACAACAAATAAAAAAGACCTACCCTTCACATTATGTATGGCCAAATTTTCAACATGACATTACAAAAGAATGATTTTGTTAAATACTTTAATTACCTTAGAAGAACTAGGAATTTTGATTATAAAGTTTTTGTTGCTCGTCTTTTTAAAAAAATAATTTTTGATTTGTTTCATTTCGTTCGTAATCCGCTTCAAATAAAATATTGAACAAAGGCGCTACAATTGCACGAAACAGAATTCAGTCGTTCGCTTAGATATTCCGGGGGCTTTGAATGGCATCCAAATGTCAGTACAAAATCGTATAATATTGTTTGGAAATGATGTGAGACAAAGATGTTCATAATAATTCAATATCCATCTCGTTTGTTGGTTTTTTTTCCTTCTTTGTGGTTTTTGTAGACAAATGCTGAAGTAACTGATGACCGTGATGACCGTCACTGAAGTAGCTAGTACGCTACGCTAGTAGTTACTGATTAACGAAATATCTGACAAATCTGCCTGGATAGTGCTGGAGTTTGAAAATAGAAAATCTGTTTTGATCTTTTGGCATTACTAAAGCATAAAGTTAAAAACTCATCCATCATCCCCTAAATGACAAGAGGATAAGGAATTCCTGTGTATATGATATACTGTGTATACTCGTCGAATAGAACTCTTAATTCTAACGCAATTATTTCAATCTCTCTATCTCTCTGTTAATATTTGACTGCGAACTTTATTTTGTATTGTGTTTTTAGAAGATAGCGAAAATGTTTCCACCATTCAAACTCGTGGATAAAAAGCCGTCCGAAAAAATGGTTGGGGTTGGGGACCAGAAACCGTTCCGGCCAAGTTATTCACCGTGTTCAAGCTCCGCCCGTTCTCCAAACCCAGGACCGTCAAAGTGGTCAAAGGAAAATTTTGGACTATCTCCGTTTTTATTACCAACCCCCGGCCGGCCACTACTACCATGGAGTTGCAATTCCAATAACGAAATATCTAGTCCCATCACTCCCATCCCACATATCTCCGATTATGCTATGAGTGGCTTATTTGGGGAAAAATCGCAAACAAGGGGTGCAAAATCTTCTGATGGAATGGAGAAAAAGGAGTCGGTGAGTTTGCCGTTTAGTGATGATCTCATTTATAGTCTACGAGCCATCAAAAGATTTGAAGACAACAGCCCAGTTACGTCAATGAGCTTCTCACCAAATGGGGAATACTTAACATCGTCTTCGGAAAATGACAAGATTTGCACTTATAACATGACCAGTGGAACGTAATTAGAATTAATTGTCACCTCTATTTAAAAAATGCCACATAAAAATTGTTTTGGCAAATGTATCGTCCCTGTTCAAATTAGCGTGGAATTACTACCTTTCGCAGTACGAAACGAAATGTGGTACCCAAAAGTGTCACACAATTAAATGTGGTTTACTCGACGAACGACAAGCACAGTTTATACCACATTAACATTATAAGATAGTTTTGGAATTGGAATCATAATCATATTTAGACAATTTTAGAATATTAATTCTTGGCGACCGCTTAAGATTATATCAAATTAATTTTGACAGGGACGATACGCTTTGCTTTCAAAGTTTACAGTAATTATATTGCGATAAATAAGACATAACTTTGTTTATGACATTTCTATTTATCTTCCTTGTGCTTGTAGTGTTTTCTATAAACATCCTTTACTTAATTTTAATTCCATGCCGAGTTAAGAATCAAATGTCATAAACGAGTGAATATCTTTTAGAAACAATGGCAATTAATTTCAATTTAATTTTAAATCTCACTTTATTTTTCTAAAGGATACACAAGTCCATTTACAGCAAAAAATATGGGGTCGATCTTATCTCGTTCAAGGATAACAATAGTATTATTCATTCTTCTACCAAAATTGACGGTATGTATTAGCATAAATATCCTATTAAATCAATGTAGTCCGTAACCTCGTAAAGCTTTGGTTTGAATTCGAAGTTTTAATGTAAACATAATCTTTGCAGATACTGTCCGTTACTTGAACATTGAAACAAATCAGTACATTCGTTATTTCCCAGGACACAGCAAAATGTAATCTATGCAGTTGTACTATGAGTACACTAACATATCAGCGATAGTTATTATGATTAGTAAAACATTATTTTGTATTGCATGAAAGGGTTACGCAGCTGAAAATCAATCCAGCAACTGGGATGATATTATCGGCAGGACTGGACCAAAGGATGTTTTTGTGGGACATACGATCTCCAAATTGCCAGGGGCTCTTAAATATGAAAGGAGTGCCAGTAGCAGATTTTGACCCTGAAGGCCTCATTTTTGCTGTCTCTTTGAATAGCAAAACTGTTAAATTGTATGATTTGAGGAGTTTTGACAAGGTAAGACTAACTAATATTATCATCACAGAAACAAGGACTACAACAATTACTTATTAACCGTTGTGTCATTCTCAAAGTTGTTCATTCCCAAACGGTAATTATTCCAAGCGTCTTATTCCATTTAAGCCACAATTGCAAAACCTGCAATTTAGTATCCCATCAGCAATCCTCATTTCAATATTGTCCCAATTCTCACAACTTTTCCTAAAGTACTATATTCCAAAATGATTCGATTCCAGGGCAAATTAATGCAAAAATTCCACTCCACGATTCATAAAATTCCTTTATAAAACTCCAAACACCTAAATGTATCTTATTCCCAAACTTTTGAAATTGCAAAAACTGCAAAAAGGCTCCTTCCTTACGGACACAATTCCTGGAGTACTTTTTCCAAAAGTTCCATGATTACTAAAGTATCTTATTTCAAAACTGTGGCATTTCATTAAGTACCATAATTCAAAACTGTCACAATTCCTAAAGTTCCTAATTTGAATACTTTGCTTCGAGACAAAGTACTTTTGGAATAGTTTGGTAATAAACAATGTTTAGAATGGCAAACGATATTTATTATTTCATAATATCCTACAAAATAATAACTCAATTGGAACTACTGCAGGGTCCATTTTCAACTTTCAAAGTGGAAGATGTATTTCTTGGTGAGTTTGTAAGCACCATCAAGTTCTCACCGAACGGCTTGTCAATTCTCATTCATTCAAACGAACCGATGGTGCACATTGTCAATGCCTTTGATGGATCCACTGTTAAAGTTTTAGATGTAGGAAAGTTTACTACATGTCTAACGTCTATCATCGCTTTTTCGGAAATGGAATATTGTGACTTTTGTCTTGTTTGCTAGGATTTGAATAATAAAGGCCTATCGATAGATGTGAGCTATAGCCCCGATGGTTCGTACATCTTTGCTGGCTCCTGGAATGGAGATATTCATATTTGGAAAGCTTCCACAGGGGAAAAGGTAATTCTAAATACAAATTCAAAATTGTCCTTAATTATTGAAGCATGTAGCTGTCAACATTGTTAGCTGTGACTTATCTTCCGGTACGGTTTACATTTTTTTAGATTTGCATATTCAAAAATGTGCATTCACCTAATTGTCCAACACGCTGTGTACAGCATAATCCAAAGTACATGACATTGGCGTCTGCTAACGATATGATGGTAAGATGCACACACAAGTTTCATTTATCTGATCTTTACTAATCCTTAGACTTTAACAATACTAAATCCCTTCCAAAATTAATGTGGTAGATATATTACCAAACTGTATCAATTGGAAATGCGACTAGCTATTCCAATGTCCATACACTGCAAAGAACAAGTGCAAACTGTGTGGTGGTATAACCCATGCCATGAATATATCATAATAATGCTCTATTTCGTAATGAAATAGTTTTAGATTATTCCACGGTGATTTTGGAGGGGGTGGTGAGCTCATATGCTTAATTGTTGGCTTAATTTTCTGTAATTAGCATGTATAATGTAATATGTAGAAATATGATAATGCCTAATAGTATTTAACATTTACAGGTATTTTGGAACCCTATGATTCACAACTACAATTACATCCACCGTGGTTGCGATCCTGATTTCTAGACTGTTTTATATTTATAATGCACCAAGTACAGAAAACCGATGAAATGTTATAATATATTCTTTAATTAAATGATTATTTGCCTTAGAGTTTTAATATTTGCTTGTATCCATTGATCTTGATGTTTATAGTTTCAATTTTATATACTTTTTCGTATTTTTGGTACCCACATACATAATTTGAATTGATTAGTGCATTGTTATGCAAAAAGGGCCAAATAATTAAATCATATTTCTTGTACAAATGACTTGCATGAATATTTATATTATTTACAATACTGTTTTATATAAAGCTAAACTCCCTCTGGGGGTTTCGATTTCACTTTTAATTTAAATTTAACACTTTGCAATCGACGGTAGCAGCAGTTGGATAATCTTAGACAGAAATCATTATCTACTCCTTTTGTTAAAAACTTGCTCCATAAACAGTGAAGTCCCATGAACATTCTGTGAGACATTTCAGTAATCATATCTGGAAGATTCCCAACACTCTTGTTTGTCTGCAAAGCCTCCTCGGCTGTGATTAGCTCAAGATAAGTTCCAATAACCATAGACAATGCTGAAATATTGTAAGTGAAATTTTTAAATTTTGTTTAATGCAATAATTAAGATTTAACTGCGTCTTTGGAAATGTTACCTACCTAAAGAAAATGATGGTTCATTCGACTGCCTGGACAGTTCGAATTCAACTAGAAATACGTAGCGACACAAATCCCGAATATTTGTCATAGTTTCTGCATTTATGTTAAGATTTGAAAGATCTTCACCAACCATGAGATACAGCAAAGTGTCACTTATGTTTTTCAAGACTTCCAAATACTTTCGATGTAGGATTCGATGGCAAGGATGCAATTGCGTTTGGCAAATGGATATTTTCTTAATGATGTCATTCATTTCCAATTTGCTTATTAGAGAAGAAAATAATAGTTTCTCAGCTTTAATTTCCATTTCCAATCCATCTTTCTTCTGCATGAGGGCCTTGCAAGTTTTCCTTTTGCATTTCCACCTTGTCTGACGACCATTAAGAATCATAATGCCATTTGTACATTTCGGGCATCTCAGGGCACGGCTGAAGCAAAAGTCATCTTCGTTGTTTGCAGGCGGTTGAATTTTTGACGAAAAGTTCACTTTGCACATACTGCAAGTACATGGCTTGTCGTAGTATCGCTTTTTCAAAAACATTCTTCGATCTGATCTACTCAACCACAAAAATGCTCCAGGTATGTTCAGATAATTCATTGTGAGCATCTCGTTCTTCCGAATATTTTTATTTGCTATAAAGAGGACAATATGTTTGGAAAATACCATCTGAGTGTTCGGAACGCAGCTGTGTGGCATTGGGAATAACTCAACATTGAAATCCTCAGAAATTTTCATTAGCAGGAATGATGCGTAACTATTGTAGTAAGTTTAAATTTTGAACAGAAAATGTTAATATATATATATCAAAATGTGTTAATGAGGATAATGAGAATGAAGTCAATTTTTATAAGTTTTACACTGATATATGATAACTTTCAATGATTTGGATGGAAAAGCGATTTGCGTGCAAAGTTCCAATGAGAATATTGATTTCCTTATCCGTAATCCCTCTGAGCTTGCAATGTCCCAGAAGAAAGTTTTTCATCAGACCTTGGAACTTGTAATCCATTGGGGGGAAACGATTTTGCAATCTGAGCAAACTATTCCAAATTGTACGGGTCATTTTATTGTTTTTTAGTAAACACATCCTCAGGATTGCTACCAGGTCATACACATGCGGACTACGGCGATAATCTTCAAAATCTATATGATGCTTTCGGAATATTTTGCATTCTTCCAAATGTTGCTCGTCAGTCCACTAAAATTAATCGCAAAAATTACAAATATCTTTTATAGATTCAAACTTTCCCTTACAAATTAATTATTCTATTGTACTTAATTATAATGAATTATCTTATTACTTCTCTACATTCGAAATTGTGGAGCGGCCACCCACAATAAGGACACAAAGATTTCGTCATTTGACAACATCCGAGACAAACATTAACTTTGTCTTCCTGTTCCTCACTGATGTCCGCCTGGAGTTTCTCCAGTGAAGTCGGAAGCCGTGGGAACACCATTAGACATTGTCGACTAAAAAGGACGCTACCCTTTGGCAAATCTTTGTTGGCGATCCAAACCTTTCCAAAGACTTTATCATGGCGTCTCTCCAATTGTTCTTTAGAGCTAACATTTGAAGATTTATCATTTTCGTTGATATCCCTGGAATCACCGGAAGGTGCGAAAGGGAAGGATGATCGGTAAACTGGAGGAATTTTGTCCATTTTCTAATTTTGCTAATTATTCTTACAGATTCAATTTATAATTATTCTTCATGCAATCCACTTTCATCTAATGTGCCAATCTGCCAATTATTTATAATAGTTGTACTTCCACTGCACATACATATCCTTCATAGATACATTTCTACTACAATTACGATACAAGATAGTACAACTTGTTCTCAAATGTTCAACATGTATGTAGATATTTAATTTTAGTATCTGCACGTATAGTCAAATAAAGTTAAATAATTTATTCTACCCTGTCGTTTAGCTTGTATCAGCTATATTATGCTATACTAAATATTATACTAAAAAATAATCTCCAATTTTTGCATAATAAGCCATAGAATTTTTATTTTACTGTTTTTGCGAGTTGCTATTTTTTTGCTTTGTAATGCAAAAGTGCAAACCGTTCCCTTAGTACTAAAATATTTGTGCCTACGGTCGACAATCGAAATATTCAAATTGCAAGGTGATCTTTATGTGCGAAAGTGCTAATTTTAATACTGTTACTTATACCTATGCAAATGTTATTGTAAATATTATTTAGTTTGTTCTATTCTAAATAATTAATCCTTTATGCTGGCAGGAACAACCCAGCGGTTCGGCACCATTTGTCGCTATGCTTCAGAAATTTCTTTGGCAAGGAGATTCAACATTTATTTGGGGGCATGGATTCAACTAGGAGTGTTTCACCTACATTTACTGCAGGAAAGATTTCAAAAGTTAAGAATCCTTTTCTATCAGTACTACCATAGACTTTCAAAGTATTTGAAACCCTTGTATTTTGTTGTAGGTGGTAGCAAGCGAGAACTTCCAATTTACGTCAACAAACTTGCCCTGCGTGTGTAGCCTTCTGAAATGCATCAATTTTCTTCGACAGCAAATGATGGCTGTCTAAAGGTGTAGTTTTTAGTTTGTTCTTATCTCGAAAGCACGCAAAATTTTGGTATTGACCTAACGCAGAAAATATTAGACTTTCCAATGATATCCAGTATCCACTATTTTTTCGGGGGTCCCGAATTATTCGGAATATTATAATATACTATAATAATTATAGTATATTAATTATTTTAATTATTATACAATTATGATTATTATTATTACAATTGGATGGCAAATTAGAATTTATTGGGCGAAACTCTAAAATTCATTATTATTACCTAAATATCGAGTTGGTTAGTTAAACCATATTCTAACAACAAAATTAGGAAAATTAAATCACACAATAATTTTTAGAATTTACTCCCTATAATTACAATAACAGTAATTTATAATGCAGAGCATGTGCATGGTATAAAATTATAATGATAAAACGCAAGAAATAAATTAGATAACAGTTAGTAGGTATTTGTTATAGTGTATACAAAAATAGTGAAAACATTTATACTTACATTATTATGTCAGCTTTTTTTACATTTAAGCTAAAGCTAGTAACTTTACTAATTATTGGCAAACATAACTTTAAAATGTTCTCTCTTTTTTCTTCTTCTCAAATACGAGGATAGGCACCTAATACCAGTATATGTTAAAACAGCCGCTTCTCCTATAAGTAATCCAGGAAGGACAACAGGAGCTCCAAGACTAGCAACCCCAATGGCACCTACCCCTAAAGCTGTAATACCCGTTATCCCCACACTGACATCTGCCACTTTTAAAGCACAGGACCTCACATACCTCCCCCTCGTAGAATCACTAACGTCATATTCCAATTCTCCATCCCCATCCACGGAAAGCAATCCATTCGTTGGAAATACGACAATGTATTTCCAGGATTTAAAACTATTTTCCCATTCGTGCATATCCTTAAAAATGTTACCTTTCTGATCCACTAAGACGTACCCTTGATGTTTATCCCGGAGGCCTAATTTGAAAAGCATTTTTAATGAGGTATACGATGGCAGTAGCTTCTTTTTCGTCCTCCTTTCGTAAACTAAGGGGACAATCCCAACTTTTACGGAAAATTTGCAAATGCTGAAAATAGCATCTTTGATTAATTTGTATCTTTTCTGGTAAACTTTGGGGAAAGTGTTGATGTGCATGGGGGCAAGGCCTAAACCGAAAAGAATCACTTTGTTAATCTCTTCTTCGTTTTGGATTTCATGCAATTGATCCATATTTTCGTTGTAAAATGAAAGGAATATCGTTTCGGCATCTGCCCATGAACTTTTGCTTTGATTTATTCGCTGGAATTTATCACTCAGAGAATCCTCGTGCAAATTTTCAATGGATGCTATCCGGCTGCCGTTGATCATTGTATAACTATCTGTCAGTCGAGATATCGATCCTTTAGAAAAATACAAATGTTAATTATATACATAAACTTATTTTCCTTCATAGACATACGTATACTCTGGATAAATGTTTGCATTTCTTTTACAAGGGTAACAATTTCATGTAATTTTGCCAAAATGTATATTAACCTGTTCCAAGTCGGTCCCCTAAGATGAAAAGTTGTGAATTTCCTACAGAATTTGTTGGGGTATCATTCAGAAGGCTTTGGGATGCCATTAGTTTGCTACAGCTGCTGCATTGTACTAATGTCTGCTGAGATTGCCACTGTTGGAAACCTAAAAATTGGAAGATTTATTTAGTAGAATACAAAATAGCAAGAAAAATTACAATTAACGATTTGTAAGAAATTAGCGATATCCGTGTATACTGGTAAATATTTAACGTACCACCGTTATGCCGAATCAGTTTATCGTAAAGGCTCCCTTTGGAACCTCCAAGGGATCCGAGGTTTCCTGTTGAGCGCACTAACCCTAGTCTCCCTTTGAGCATTTCATCTGCACAAACATTAAGCAATTCGAAATCAAACCTACTAAAGAAATAGGTTAGTTATTTATATAAATGTTTACAAAAAAGGGACAGAATTATGTCTGCAGCTTATTACATTGCAATTTACATGGAATAATCTAAAGACTCAGATTTATTTAATGATGCGCATATGTTTACACTTACTTCTGTACAGGGGTACCACTGGCAAACTGCGATCAAAATGTTTATTCTTTACATTTTCCAGCTTCAGTTCTTCGTAAATTGGTTCTGCAAAAACAATAAATTCAAATCATGCATGATTTCCTATTATAGTGTATAATGAAACAATATATCTTAATAAACAAAATCATCTTAATAATAATAATAATAATAATAATACCTATTTTACCTTCAATACCATATTCATCTTCATTCTCTGGTATGTTATTTGAAGATCCTGACGCATATTGCGGCTCAAGTTCATCGTATGCACTTTCTAGTATCAAAAATATGTTTGTAAATACTTTCTATCTGTATCATAATAATATTTTGACTTTACGTAAAAAATTACACAACAATTCTCTTTTAATTTAGTATGACATATTATGTACTAATGTACCTTTACAGGATCCATTGTCATTTTCGTCAAGCTCGCTATCTTCATAAACAATATCCATTACACGATCGTAGCATAGACCGTAGTCTACCACTGGGAATAACAATTACACAATTATAATTAGCAATTCGTAATTAAAATAATACTATATTCCAAAAATCTAGTTCACTTGACTGTAGTTACAGATTTCTTTTGAATTTACCTGCGCCACATAATTTACCATCTATAATTTCTAGTCAGAATTATAATAAACTTGCGTTTATGCAAAAAGATAAACTAATTATCAATTAAATCACGTAAGAATTATTGCAGAGCACGCTTTATATGTAAATTAGCACAAAGGCAATTTTTGTTCTGCACGGAAGAGAATTCGCTTTCTGCGTGTAATATAGCTTGTAAATATATTCTTATGCGTATAAAGTAAAAAAGGTAATTCACCTCGTGTTTTTAAAGAGTCCATCGCGTAGTTTTAATTTCCCTTTCAATTAAACAGGGAAAGAGTTAACGTAACTTGTCAATTAAAAGTTTCTCGACCTTCCACAACTTACGATCAGAAAGAAATAAAATTGTGTAAAGTGAATGATCTGAATTCTTATTCTTTTTTATTGTTGTGCCAAAATATTTACATTCACAAAACTATTAAGAACTATAAAAATTATTTTGACTACATATTCTGCTGTACATAATATTATTGTACTATTGTGACGTGAACACGTATGTCTCGTTTTGGAATGCCATGTTGTGTTCTTCTGTTATTGAGAACTGGACAGACATAATACTGTAGTTGTAGAATTTGCATTGTATTGACATGATTTCATGTTCAGAGAGATAAAACCATTTACAATTTACACTAATACTGCCAAAATACATAAATACATGTAGCACATATTCATAAATACGGGCGATAACATATTTTTTAGTATTGTTGTGTATTTGCTCTCATTTGGGAACACATTACACATAGAAATGAATGTAGGAGACACAAATACATTACAACTCTTTCCCAGAAGTTATATATCCTCGACAGATAACATAAGTTGATGTGGCTTGGTTCGATATGGTCTGGCTTCTGTAAACATATGAGTTATAGTTAAGCACGTAGTAGTTAGTTGATATAAATATGTTTATGTATTACCTCATTGATAAAATATGTGTACACAATACTTACAATACTAACTTACACTAAAGTAATCGAAGAACCATGTATTGCATTTTCAAATTATAATATACTGATATATACAATATATACCACTGTAGTAAGTATAGAGCATTCAGATTAATATAAGGATTCTTGGGATTTTGTCCAGCACTACTTACATTAGGGGAATTCCTTACATCCATATCCATAAATGGAAAGATTTCTATACAACGCTTAGGATGCATTACTGAATATTATATTCCACATTCAAGAGTCCTTATTCATTATACTTTTTTTAAAATTAACCAATATTACTTATTAGATTGTATGTATACCTATACTTCATTTTGTAAAAATTACACTACTATTTTTTGTTTCCGACCAATGAACCTACAACCCAATAATGTAGTTCTCTAAATACAAACTAACAAAAACAATTACGAGAACCACAAATCTATTAAATATGAAATAGGTTATGTTGCATAGGTGCTAACCCATCCGAATAAGCTCTATAATCGCTTTCGAAGAGGAAAATTCTTTAATATGGGAATCTTTATAAGCGGGTTCCGTTATTTTGAACGATGACACCTTCAAAATAGGTGTAAGTATAAATAAAGTATTGGTATCGCTATCTCGTTATCATATATTTATGTATATATATTTTATCCACATTTTCACAATGCCTCCATATCTGGCAGCCTAAAATTTAATTGATGTTGCCTACTTGCGTTAGTGTTGATTTAGATTAGAAAATCTGTTTACCTTATAAGGACTTGTATTTAGCCTCTATGTAAATTATTAGGTAGGTATATTTATAAAATTACAGCTCGGCAAGTTGTCTGCTTCATTTTATTACATCGTAATCTCCTATAAATAGCAGCATAGATACACTGTAGCGTATTTTGGATATATAAATTATGTTAGAAATGTTAATTAAGGCAATGCGCATTTAAACTGCATTTTGGACAAACATTTCATATGTTATAGATTTTTTATCAGTATCTCTACAGTTATAAATATTTGCATATTGTCTCTATGAAAAATTTTACAATAGGGACAATGTATGTGCATGTAGCGCCTAATATTTAAGTAACTTAGGTACACTTACTGGAACAATTATAAACCATTATTACTTGACTATATGAATACAGGAATACATACAGTTAACATTTTTTATGTTTTTGCACGTAAAACAAAAACATTTCTCCATTCCAGGCATTTTTTAACTTAACATTGATATGTTTATATTTGCAATAGTGAATATTATCCCATTAGCAAATTCTTCCAATTCTTCCTACATAAATATTCAATCAACAAAATTGCCGTTGCTCATATATCTGTACGCACATCTTTTATTTCCTCATGGATTTTGCTAGCTGGATTTCAAACATTTTTTCGTTCATTAATTGATTATTGTATTAATTACAAACTTGCTACTTGTACTACAATACAAACTCATAACAATATTTTCTTTCATATATTTACTACAGAATAATTATGTAAAAGTAGTAAATTTTACAATGACATCATCTGATACTACTGATTCAGTAGTATACATATGCGGTACACAATAAAGGCAGAATCTTTTCAGCCAGTTGCAGTACACCTGGAACGTTAAAAGAGAAGTAGGTCTGTAGTAAATAGTGTACATTTGTAGGGAATAAGTTTTTTCTTTGTTATACAGCAGATACATTGTATCTGTTCTGTCTCCGGTAATAAATCAACAGTTCCATAAGTTCCATAAGTACCTTCCGTACTAAATACAATGAGCATTACTCACAAAAGCAAATTAAATGACTAATACAGATTACAAACACATTTACATACATGTTGACAGATCTCTAGTGACAAATACACATTAATTTGCACAATATATCGTTGCACCTGCATAAGTAAAGTATATTCGTTATAGCTACTACATATATGCACATAACGAATGTATTTACAGATATGTACCTAGGTAAGTATGTAGATATATTTAAGAATATAGTAATGATGTGATACATCTGTAGAATAATGTAGCTGTATACTTTTATAATTTTATGTAGACAGACAATAATTACTCGACTCGACTGATTTGCCTTCGCGTGCGAAAAAATCATTGAATTAAAAAAATGGAATCGCACAAGGAACAACGAAAGGAACATTAAATGATTCGCCTTCAAATCTTACAAATGACAATGATCCTAAACTCTTTTCGCAAACGCTACCCACATGCAATCTTATCTTATCGTGAGCGCAACAGGAAAAAAGTGCTTTACTCTAATGTACTTGAGTTATTAATATTGATATGAAAATAATAATGTACATAATATATACTTACATACCTAATTTTATTGTATCATAGAATCATATACCTACCTAACAGTTCCTGTGTACTTTACTTACAAAATTACAAACAAAACTATACTTAAAAAAATTACGGTTGTTCTATAGGTAAAGGTATTGTGGATTGGATATCTGAAACTGTATCTTATTTGTACATATAAATTTGTAATTATTAATTAAATGGAAGTAATGATATGATATAGGCACCTATACACGTATAGAAAATAAGTATACTGAAAGGGAAACGACCATCTAGTTAGTAGGTACACAATAATTACAGTTATTTTGACTGCATACTTAAAATACAAGGCGAATGATCTACGAATATCTGTTATGTAAATAATAGCACAACAATACTATTTGCTTGTTGATAATAAATCGTATTGTGAGTGCGTTTGCGTTTAATAAGTTCCTTTCCTTCGTCTTTGCGTTCCTGTATTGTTTATTTGGCACTCCATTATGTATTATGTACGTACGTCCATACAGCAAACATTGCATTGATTAGATATGCTATTGATCTACATTCCTGTTTAATATTGACAATAATAGTCGAATAATATTGCACTGTATCCTGATCAATTCTTCATTTGCTGTACTGTACTTGTACTGTAGTATTCTTTCCCATATTCGATATATATACTTAAAATACATGTGCATATAAGCAAAATTGTAACAGTTCAACACTCCCATCCAATCTATTATTAATTTGTCCATGAATAAATATTTATTTCCATCGTACTACATACTATAGTGTTTCAGAAGTATTTTTATTGATTTAAGGTTTATTGATCCATTGAATACTATTTCACATACGCATTTGATAACTATTTCGGTAAAGCGTACTTACTATAGGTAATTACTACACAAAAATGTATCTGTATTTTTTCAGGACCTTCAATAAAGCTATAAAATAGCTACTAAATGCAAGATATCTATTTAAATGCAGTAATAATTATATATATGGGACATTCCTTTTCGTAATGGGAAACGGAATGGTAAATCGTACAGCAAAAATTTTAAAATTTATATAAAATACTTTTTTTGCTGCTACGTAAGCATATATTGGCCAAATTATGTGAATGCTTAAATAGGCTGTATAGAATTTTGAGATTTACTGCATTATTGTTTGAATCCTTTATATTTGTAAATTGCAAAAGCAAGCTTGTAATTTTGTATATATGTGGAACAGGGTTATTTTACGTAGCATTAGATGATCAAGCATTAAAAGCTAAAAAAATATTGAATTGACATATTTAAATATATAGTATGTATATAGTGGGAAATGTAATCTGTATAGCAAAATAGTACAGGTACTTTTATTGTATAGTAATTCTGGTATGAAATGTTGCGTATGAACTTAACCTACTTTATTAAAAATATTTCTTTTGTATCTGCATCTGAAGTATACCCTGCTATGTGTTGCACATGCTGCAAAGTATTATAGGTGATCTTATGTTTTAGTGACCTTACTCATATAAAGAATGTCTCCTACCTTCTTCAAATGTTTTTTTATGCATTACCAATTGTAACATACGATTTCGTCATTGTACAGACTGTATTATACATGCTTAATGAATATTTTTGCAGACTCAGACAAAGAAGATGGCAAATATGTTCAAACAATTAAAAAGAATGGATTTATGTTTACAGTAATAAAAATGTGACTAAGTATCTCGGGCACTGATTTACACCCAGACTTTCCTTAAAGTATTTATGCTAAGACGCACAAGCTTGGTTAATAAATATTAGCAAAATGGTTAGCGTATGCAAAGCCACTAAAAATCTTATATAATGAGCCGATATGCAATTTGCAATTTATTAGAGATCGGCAAGCAGTCTTTTGACTCTGATGTTACAAATCTTATGTGATCTAATTAATACATGAAAAAATGTTTTTTAACTGATCGTGAGCACTAAAAGTTAGTATACAAGGCGTACTCAACTTGTTGAGTAAACAGGAAAGTCGTATTAGTATTTGTATTTTCATCCAATATTATAAACAGAATAGCAATATAAAATAGTGTAGACAAAAAACTTTGGACAACAGGATTTTACCAGATGAGATTTTCTTTGACTACCTGTTCATCATCACAGTAATTTTATTTCAGTTATGTAGTGTTAGTATATGAGGTAAGTAGTTTGTTTGAATTACTATTACTATTAAAACATTTATCTTGTCCAACGAAATCATATGAAATAAATATTCTATAGGTACCTTCGCGATTAGTTGCACTTCATTGTATAATGATTAAAGGAACAAGTTTATAATATCTTCATAAAAACATTTCGCTTCACTCTGTCTGTCGAGGCTGTATAATTTATTGCTTAACACAGCACAAAAGCTAAGAGAGTGAATGAACAGGCTCGTTTTCATTGGAATTGTCGCTCAACACGTGGACAGAGCAGGACAAGACACACATTTCACTTTTCTAAATATCTCGCAAAGTAAAATAACAGAATAATGAAATCTTACGAAATTATTGGTGTGTTTATTATTTTTAGGAAATAATTTGTCGTAGCTTAGAAATATGTAAATCCTACCAAGGTATCCGCTAAGCATTACATAATAAATTAGAACAATTTGATGTCAAAATGAGATACCTAAGGTATTCAAACCATATTCAAAAATGATATTATCTGTGCAACTGAAAGTATGGAAAATTCTACTTATTTTCATACCAATCGGCTGTACCTATATGTATGCATTTGATAAGTCTTGAAATAAATGTGGGTCAAAATTAAATTAAAAGCATTTACATTAAACATTTACATAGGTAAATAGACAGATGCTCAAAAACTATAACATATTGTATGTACATAAAAATGCACCTTACCAATTAAATATTCGTAAGTGCAATTTTAAATTCTGCATATAGCAAAAATAGAAATTGCCAATTGTATATTTATTCCCAAGGGTTGCGTATGCAATTGCTTTAAGAAATGACAAAAATGCACTGCGCACTTGTATTTTTATTTATCTTAAAGATTCCAGCAACACTTTTATCCACTAAATAAATACATTTATGAAGTATTAAAATAAGTAGGAACTAATTACTGAGCTGATATATCCAACTTAATGGCTTAATTAAAATGCTTATCCTTTTCTATTCAGTTTATTACTTTACATGATGGTGTTATTAAAATTGCAAGCATTGAATAACATTATTTTTATCATGTTTTCCTTTATAATGTTGCAATTGTTGCAATTTGTAACATTCTTAAGGTATTATGCTCATTTCATGATGTATCAATTACTGAAATGTGCAGCAGTAAAATAGTTATGGAATATTTTAAAAGAATACATCGATATGCTACAATAGATACAGGAATACAAAGCAATTAGATCATTCCTTGTCATCCTTGCATGCTAGCTGGGTGTCTAACAATTAAACACTACTGTGTAAAGTAATATGAGAGTAACCTTGTCAGAAAATCTTTGTATTGTACCTATACGTATTAATATGTCAATATTATATATACAGATATACAGTTACATAGAATAATGACCAAACTGTAAAAATTTAGTTTCATGTCCATACTCATTTTAATTTCTTGGAAATGTGCAATGAGAAGTACATTATCCATCTCTCCTGTACATATAAAGACTAATTGCAATTGTTTTCTATTAAAGTATGCACATAGTATGCAGCTGTGTATAATATTGCGTAAGAATAGCAAGAAACCAATATAATTACAGTTAAGTGCAGTTTTTTCAAGAGAATATAACATAACACGAGCTTTTCGTATATTTATGTTACACATTATTATAATAAGAAGCAGAAGTACATAAGGGATGTTAAAAGTTGCTACACTTAAAAATATTATGAGCTAAGGTTAACTTTTAAGGAAAAGATTGCATTGCCCTCTTAAATGTATAAGGCAACCGACAATGCACTGCAATTATGAAATTGAGAATAAGTTGTCAATGACAAGGACGCGACTATACGATCGTGGCATGGCAAAGCAGAAACTTCACACAATGCTAAAATTCATACTTATAAGAAAAGGACTTAAATCCTACAGTAAACATAATATCATCGTAAATATAAATATTGCATAAACTATTAAAGAAAATGTTCATAACAGGAATATCCTTACATTTCATAAGAAATGCATTAAAGTAGTCTTAAAATATTCTTCAAAAAATTATGTTTACATTTAAGAATCCACATGACAATGTTATGATTCTTACTTGTGACATGACATACTTATATCTGTACTTATGATATGTATTTGCAACAATAAATAATTTGATTGAGGATGCTTATACAATTTTTTTAAAGGATAGTGGATTATTATCAGAGAAAAGATAATGATCCAAATTATATTAATACCTATAGAAATATAAGGCACTTCTTTATTTAG
>JAQFYC010002578.1:0-24836 GCA_034694165.1 Tomocerus mixtus | reverse complement strand
AAAGCCGGTAAAACAGTTAAGCTTTACTTGTTAACCTGATTACCTAGGTAATATATTTCCTAAATGAAAACCCAGATTCATTTTTCTAGTTAACTGATGCATGCATGAAATATGGGCTAAAAAATTATTTGTTGGGGAGGTCTGTTTTGTTGTTTCTTCATGGAGGACCGCAAGCAAAGTAAATGAAGGAGGAAGGAGCCTGAGATGACATTATGTCATACAAATTAGATGTAATAAATGCTCCAGGATGCTACTACTATTAGTCAATTCAATATAACAGTAAGTAGTTCTCAATTCATTAAATTAGTATAGAAAAACATAGTCCCTTACAACAAGACCTACTATATACTCATCATGCTAATGAAATAAATGTAAGAGATGTATGGGCACTATTATGTGCTGCCGCTAATAGGTAGTAATTTCAGAAAGCCAATACATTTTTAAATAATTGCATGTGCATATAATAACAAAGTGAATTCACTAACCGTCGTAGAAAAGCTTCTCGGTTCGCGTCTCCCCCTGTATCCTTATCCGTAGAAATGATACGCTTATAAAACAAATTATGCTTTTTGTCGAACTGGAGAGCAGGTATATTATTATATGTATTAGTAAAATCGCAATCCAAACTGGGGTTTTCGATTTTCTAAAAATATAATGCAAAGAACAATTTTATTCATGTTTGCGAATACATAAGTTGTTTTTAAAAAGAGGGATTGGATTTGCTCTCTTTCTAATTGTAAGTAAGCTCCTCAAAATGCTAGCAGGTTCTAATACCCCTATATAACTGTATCACAATTATTGCTCGCATCATAGTTAAAATGACTGTCAGAGTCCTTACATACATTATGAAATTCTGCCCCTGACCGAGCAGTATGGCCAGAATAAGTAGATAAGCCTGTTGGTGGCTCAGAAAATTTAACAGGTTCCCTGCATTAAAATATTGAAAAGTAAGCAATTACAGTAATGTCATGCCTAAATAAATATCACAGATCTCCAGTAAACTTAATATCATCAATTGTTAATAACAAGAAACTTACAAGAGTCCAAGATTGCTCCTGTCATTACCCGGAGGCAAAATAATTGCTGGGTTAAGTGCCATTGTCGTCTCTTTTCCCCAATCTATTTGTTAATTGTTCGCAAGTAACCAATCAATTTCGTGGTTTACCTTAAGCGTATTTAATTATAAATTACTGACAAGCTCCTTAATAATAGAGATTAGAGATACTACTAAGCAAGATGTTCTCCGACAAAATGCAGCTAATGTGCCTACTTATGTAAAGTATTATCATGAATCATGAACATAATAAACTGATTTTACGTTCCGAACGACAAGGAATAGAAACAGTCTCGCTCGTATCTTCTCACTCACGTACACAACTCTAAAATGCCATGCATTTTTGCACTCAGCAAAAAACGGTTAGTTATCTGTAACTCCAGTTAGTGATGTCTCCGTCGATAGGTATAATATTTTCGCTGACGTTAATATAATATAGAAAATGATGTAATATAAGTAGTTGTTGTAAAAACCGTTATGAACACAGTAATAGGACAATATCTCACATTGGACATCATCTCACGTTGTCTTTACCTCTCGTTGGACAATATACATGTTGTAAAACCGTTAATAATTTGTCAATAAATCCAATCCAATCCAATATATCACACGCTGAAGGGTTGTAGGCTGCTGTAGGGTTGTACTTACATCTGACGCAGTAGCAAACATATTATGTATTTCTTAAAAGTAGAACTAGTGTAGAATTGCATGTTCATATATGCCGTAGGCACAGAGATCCACCAGACACACAAGTCCAACTGAACTATTTCGTCGCTATTTTCAGCAAAATTAATATTGATTTATTTTCAATGATGTACAGTACGACACGGTATAGGCTTTTTTGCTAAACGAAGCCATTAATTGCTTAAAAACTGTCACAAAAGTATTTTAAAGTGAAATCAGATCATTCTTTATCAAATAATTAATTACATATTGATGATCGTTTTCCTGCAAAATTTAAAGAAAACACAAGTGGACACCATTGCCTAGACACGGGGACCCTTCACCTGGTGGAACCACGTACCTACGCCGTGTGCATATGTACTTGAATTATTCTATTTGTCCATTCAGCAAAACACAATGTAAATCTTACCAAATGGTACAATAATGACGCAATAAATTATCTCAGAGAAATTAAGAAATTAAGTAGTTAAGTGTAGACTGAAGAAACTGAGATATTGTGAAGTACTTTCCAACGAGAGATACAGTTGACGTGAGATGATGTACACTGCGAAATATTGTCCGAGAATTCTTATAATCCTAATGGGGAAATGCAATGTTATATCTGTATAATCAATAATATGGCTTAGTAAATTATGTAGCTAGCTTATCACATATTTTTGAAAATTATCTTAGCTTAGTTTGTATTCAATTATTTTTTAGATGTATTGCTGTGTTACAATGCATCTCCATAAAATACTTTAAAATCAGTACTTTTAGTTTTCTATTTTGCTTATTATTGCGAGTTTTGACACAGATATACATGTGTCTGTACATTTTCTTAATGATAAGGATTATATAATAAGATCGGAGTTTATTAAACAGGATGTACAGCATAATGAAAGCAAAATAAGAAATATATCTTATAGCGACACAATCTACATGTAAAAAATTAAAAGTCATGAGTCATATCATAACCATCTAAATGTATTTACGTTTCTTTAATCTCAAAACGCCATCACAAGACATCTGAGTTCTGATCTGAGTCATAGCTGTTCTAATATTTCTGTCGTCTAATCACGAATTGGAACAACAATGTATTATTGTATAAGAAGAATTAATTAGAAGTCCTTTACTGAAGCGAGAGTTTTGTCTGAGCATTATTAATGTTTGTAACTTTGTAAGCCTTAGCTTACGCATCATTTTGCATACTTTGTCTTGTGATCTACGCATTCAAATAAAACTGATGAAACTGCAATAATTGTTAAACAAAGTGTCTAGACACATAAGCACTTAGCTATACTACACGAATCTACACCAGTTGTATGACTTAATAAAACATTCGGATTTACATGTTTCATAAATTGCAGTCTTGAAACATGTAAACTCAATAGATGCTCAACCTTCCCACTACCCTTATACTGTGATAGATTACGTCGATATCTTTAAAATATTATAGTAGAACCATTAGGTTTAATTGCTCCACTTTGTAAGTTAGCTGATGAATTACGTAGATTATTACATTATTACAATTCAACATAAAACATTGCAAAACTGTGTGTATAAAAAGCAGCGGAAGCGAATAGGTGCAAACTGTTAAGTGAACGGGTACAAACTGTGAACAACTGTTATATATTATCATCTTTGGGGCCAATTTAAACACCTTTGGGGAACCATGACACACCATACATTAATTGTCAGCGACTAACAGAATGTTTAAAACATCAATTGCCAGCTGACTACATTAACAGAATTTTTAAAACAGTAATTAATCCGATTGACTCCATATTATCAGGGTGTCGTCCTCATACCTCCAGGGGACACCCACTTAGGATGAACCAATGATCTTAATCCGTTCAAAAGTTATCGTGTTTACGGTCGGACGGACGGACGGACGCGCCCAGACAACGTATTCACGTAAAGTAGCTTCCGCTACTTAATAACTACGAATATTAACGTATGTAAAATTATATGATGCTAATATATTATAAATATTGCATGGGTTTACATTTAATGTTTCAGAGAATTCATAAATGGTTGGAAATAAAAAAATATCTTCACTAACATAACATTTTATGACAGTGAAGCCTTTTTTATATTCTATTCGGATTAACTTTACCAGGGTCTATCAAGTAGCTTTGCTTGTTGCAAGGCTGGATATTATTTAATGCATGAAATAAACGTTACATGGCAGTATTTAGTGAAATTATCATTTTTATGATGACCAATCAATGCCGATGATGCCGAATGCCAGCTATTATTGTAATATTCAGGCATTTTTAATTTTTCCTATCCTAATTTTGGCACAAATGTCATTGTATGCGAAGAAAGTATTCATAACCTAATAGCTAAAGATGTACATACATAATAATTGGATTGCAAATAAATTGAAATAATATACATAAACTATCAACAAAAGATACACTGCAAAAAATGCGTTAATATGCAATAAATATCTCAGAAGGATGCTTTTACCAGTATGAAATTTTAAATAATTAATATGAAAATGGGTATTCATTTGTCAAAAATGTTTTATTTGATATTATGTAGGTATTAAAATATTACAATTACAAAAACGGAGAGTAATATAACTAAAGAAAACCGGTAGTATCTAAGACAAAGTATTTTTAAGGGATTAAGCAGTTT
The DNA here is from genome assembly GCA_034694165.1 of Tomocerus mixtus. Classification (NCBI taxonomy): domain Eukaryota; kingdom Metazoa; phylum Arthropoda; class Collembola; order Entomobryomorpha; family Tomoceridae; genus Tomocerus; species Tomocerus mixtus. The sequence continues at coordinate 20,476 of JAQFYC010002578.1, read as the reverse complement.
GTTTGCGAACGACTTTAACTTCAACTGACATGACATAGGTAAGTAATTATATTATTTATATGTATGTAGGTAATAATAAAAAAATATTGTCATGCATTTGATCCTCTATGTAAAGTCCTATTTAGAAATTACATGAAGACGTTTAGAACAGACATTAATCGAGATTCCACGAGTTGCTTTGTCGCTCTTTCCTTATCTTTCATAAAATTCCACCAAAACAACTCAACCGAAAAATATTTGTATTATAACAGTAAAATTAAAATAAACATTGGTTTTCATCGGTAAGATAAAGTTAAACATTAGAAGACGTACGCTGATTGTTGAAAAATATCTTTGACACTTATATTTAATAATTACCTTACAATTAATACAATTTATGCGACTGACAAGTGACAACAACCGTACATTACATAATAATAAACTTTAATAGTTTTCAATTTTATTTCGACGGTAGTATAATCATGACTATTTTCTAAACGCTCATTTTTCCGTAAGGTAGGTAAGGTATGTAATTTTAAAACAGAAAGGCCAAGACGCTAATTACTAAATAAAAAACCAAAAAACTTAAATACAAACATATTAAAAATAGTCAGCAAGCATTCGGCTTGCTCACAAAAAAATAATCACTATTAACTTAACTTAACTAATGAGAAAACCAGTAAACTTTCTCAAAACGAAACATGTAGTACAGTTACAAAAAATCAGATTTAATGGTAACTAAATAGAGAGGGAATTTTACTGAAGAGATACATGAATATTAGCTGTTGTATTCAATTTGTAATTAAATTTAATTAACGTCTACTTTATAAGTATCCATTTTTCAATTCAAAATTTCATATTCAGAACAAAATCCAGGAATTCTAATGTTGTAAATAGTTTTTCTTGTACGTAATTTACTCAGTATTATAATATTTTAATTATATTACATGACTGTATATATATTACACACAAAATGATAGGAATACACAGAATAAGTAGGCACTACTTGAGTAGGAAACTATATATTACTTGGAAAATAATTATACTACAGCGAGGGTAATATAACAAAAAGTAATTAATAGCTAATTATAATATTCTGTTCTAATTATCAATATTTGAGGTAATTTTCGATTTCAGTAATATTGCGGAGAGAAATTTATAGTCAACACAGGACTAATTATATGTATCCCTTTATTTTCTCCATCTACATGGAAAAATGAAAAAGGGATCAATTTTAATCTGCATACTAATATTTAGTATATAGGTAGGTATAGAGGAAGGTATTACATGTTATAATGGGTTTCTGTTCTGGGTATCGACAATAATTGAATATAGACTAAAATTCCTAACACATAGATAGATAGATAATATAATAAGTATTTTACTAGAGATAGTAAATAATTAATTAATCAACAATTCTTTTCTTAACTTGTGAAGTGTATCATATTTTATCATGCCTTGTAGTGTACTGTATTGTAGTAGTACTTTCGTACCCTTCTGGAATATCGCATCATAAATATTTACTTAATTATATAGTAATAATCAGATCACTGCACAATAGACACACAAGCTTGTGGAGTATATAGAGAACAAATATCTCTCCACTCACGTATCCACTAGTACAATACAAATATATTATTATTTCTCATAATATTATCAATAACCATAACCAACGAATGAACGAACGAACGAATTAACAAACCGAGAACGAGAACATTTCGTATTTCTTAATTAATATTACTATATCGCATTTGCTACAGATAAACTTTAAGTTGTTAATAATAATATCATCATATCATTACAATAATAATCGTATGTATTTCGAGAACAATTAACTCACGAACTCTTTCAACGCAACTCAACGCAACACAACTCATAACTAATAATATAATATAATAATGTAGCATTAAATCGCCAGTGTTTGTGTAATAATATTATCGATAGCAGTAGCATTTCAGTTTCAACAACAATAATTAAACGTTTACAGTTATTTATATAATATTAATTAAATAAAGGAAGCCGACTGGATTTATATGATTTCTCATGATTTGTATAGCGTTTGCGTGTTTCCTTGTGCTTCATTTACCTACTATACCCTTAATAATTAAAATATTACAAAAAATCAACTCACCAAAACAATAAAAATCCGAACTTAATTACTTAATAAATCATTTTCATAAAAGGAGACGTACTCCTACAGCGTACTTACGTTACGTAGAATTGTATAGATACCTAAATAGTTTTTCACCCTCTACCATCATATCAGTAGTACTTATATAGTAGGATTATTAAATTATCCAATTAAATAATCCACTTCTATGTAGTACATAATTGTGATCTCTCTGTGTGTGTATTTGTTGTGTCCTATTGTAGTGTATCTCTGCAGCAATATTTAATTATTGGAAAATTGGAGCAAATTAACGAAGGTAGTGCAACAAATAAAGGGTCCCTTCCTACTAGAACGTAACATTCCCCCCTGCGACATTGAAAATAAATTTCGCTTTCATTTAGAATGCTTAGAGGCAGTTCTATATAATACCATAAGTAGGTGAGACTAATTATTATCATTCTATTAACTAATTACACTAATTAGTAGTACCTCCTAAAATGGAAAACATCAATCTACCATTTTATAAAGATAGTATAGTAGCTGATATGATAGTTTAGTTTAGTGTGCCCCTCTAGGCACATAAATACATAAGTAAATAGAGTTTTAACAGGAACAAGACAGTCAACAGGAAGTTACACTTATTTTTCTGGCTACGGTTACGCTTTACGCTACAACATACATTTTAGCGATAAGTTGATAAGTAGGCAGTACAGTAGTAGATACCCTAAATTCAATTCACATTCCATTCTATAATTCTATAACATACGTATATAAATATAAGTAATTAATTAAGTATTATACTTAATTACTCATATAATCCTACTCTTTTCCAAAATGAAATGATTTTATTGTATTTCATTGAAGAAAAAGAGTTTCTCTGACTTTATTGAACTAAATGGAATGGACATGGATGTGTTGAGTTATAATACATAATAGAATAGACAGAGGACAATACAATATAGAGGACGACATAACATGACATAACAGGAAGGACACAAGTTACTAAAATACCTACTTATGTATTTATTAACGTTGTATTATATTATACTCTAATTTAGTTAACCTGTTCTATTTTTAACTACAATAGTTAATTAGTTACGCTAAAACACACAGTTGAATACTGTTTGTACATGTATATAATAAGTTTACAACAATAGTTAACTAATTATTACGACTAGGCGAGTCGACAATGCCGTAAATAGGGAAGGGGATAAAGGGGCACTTTCCCCAGGGGGTCGGCAGACTTGTATATTATTTTAGAACCAGTATTTATTTGGTATCTTGCCCCAGGGCGGCAACGGCACCACGCACACCAACACCAACACCAACGTTTTTACGGCACTGCGAGTCGGAATTATCAATTCAATTCACTCAAAAATCTCTACTACAATATATAACATATTATAACTAATTAATTACGAGGACTGATATTTTCCCTACACCTTCCACCCACTATACTATAATATTCATCTTTTCCGGTAGATAGGTTTTAGGCAGGCATTCATCTATAGTATCTTTAATTGTGGTCATTATTACATAATATGGGATGTATAATTTCGTTGGAGTTGGAGTATAACCTGTTGAGTTGAATTTAAATTTAACTTGGTCTGCTAGGTATTAATTGGGTTTGGTAATTAAGTAGTTAAAGTCAACATCAACACAAGACATGAATGACACGGATATAATTGGCCTTAGAATTAACATTATTATACTTATGTACATACACATACCTTCTGGCTCATACTTATGTACTACACAGCTACAAACAACTGTACTGATACTAACTTTCGTACCTAGTCTAATTATTTAGCCTATGTACTACGTAAACGCTTAATTTCTATCATTCTGTACGATCTTACAATAGTTCATGACAATAATAATAATAATAAAAGTAATAATAATAATGATAATAGGATAATAATAATAAAAATAATAATGATAAAAAAATAATAATTAGAAAAGGTATAATATTTCGTAGTACACATTATTTTTGTATAATATTTTAACGATCAATCAGTTAGTTATCGTATGATAAGTACAGTAGAGCGTATGTGCAGTGTATAAACGGGTGACAATTAGCAAGAGCACCACGCCCACGCCCACGCCACGCCAATAAATACAGTTACACATCCTTAACAACAAATATACATACATAGCTAACAGTTCCATTCTTTCATTGATAATAATAATATATTATTTTACTATGTATGTATGTAGTAAGAGCTTTCGCATTTATTTTATTTAACTCCTTAAATATTTAGTAATCTGTGTACTTATATTCTGTAAATAGCCATCATCATATTGCTTTGATTCTTTTCTATTGTTTTGCCATTTTGGGTGGATGTGGACTTTTGGATTTGGATTTGGATTGGAGTACTTTACATTAGGGTAGAAGAGCTACCTATTTCTACTATTTTATTCATAAAAGTAAAGTAGGGATGCCAATACTTTCACTTCTTCAACAACATTTCCTACCTTGACCAATGTGTTATCCTCCCTCCCCAAATTTATCTCCCATGATACAATATAATATGTAATATCTACTAGTATGTATTTAGGTAATGCTAATTGTTACTTATAAATTTCATCAAGTTGATTTGATTACGATTAGATAACAGGCAGTTAAAGGTAATATAGTTGTCAATGGAGCAAGTCCAAGTCTCGAAATTTCACATGAAGCATTTTTTCAGTTCAATTTATCTCTAAAAGTAAGTACTGTAGCTAATACTGCAAAACTAGTATCTTTAATATCTAGAGAATTTATAATCTATCCTTAACGACAAACGCTAACCTTGCAAACTTAACAGACTTTCTCTAGGAATAGCTTTTACGGTCCGCTAAATTCTCCTGTAACATTTAAAACTGAGTAAGGGCTGCCCATCCGTGCTTATTTACCTAGAAAGTGTATATTTCCAAAAATGATTGTTAAAAAAGTAATGAAAATACATGCACTTAATAAGCAACTGAATGTTACAGGTGGCTGAGCATTAATTTCAACCCAAGAATGTTTAAGAATCTTTTACTTAATACAAAAATGGTAATATTTTTTGCTATTATAGAATATTAGTTGTTAAAGTTAGAGTTTTGCCGCTAAATGATATATTAATTCAATTTCTCCGAGTTTTGTTGGCTGTTCAGGTTTAACTATTTTATCTGAATATATATAATTCATGTGCGAAATATTGTGTAGATATTTTTTTTTCTCACCCAATTATGAATTAACCAAATCAACATGAAGTAGACATTTTTAATATAAAGTGCAATTTCCCAAAATACATTGTACAATGGTAAAAGTGAAAGATTGCTCTACTTTCTGAAATTCTGAAGTAATTTATCATTTAGGTATATGAATTTAGCTAATATTAATTTTATGCAAGGTGTTTTAAAACTTTATAATATTATTATTAGCTAGGGGGACTGCCTATCCGAATGCATTCATCAGTGCTGCGTGTTACACTTAACTATAATTATTATCTACTAATTAAAAATTAGGTCTAATGTTATAGTTAGTCTTACTATTCTAATAATATTTCGGTTAGCGTAGAACAAGTACATAGCTAAAGGCTATTTTAACAGTTATTAGATTCTTGTAAGGTAAATAATAAATGTGATGGAGACACAACAGAGAAGTTTCAAGTGGTTTGGTTTGAATTGTAGAAATTAATAATCGTACGTAAAGTAATTCTGTGAGAATCAGTCTTGGCTTGACAGCATATTGTTCCGCTATTGAATTCACATCGCATTTTTTCAGAATTATAATTTGATTAGATATCATTGAAGAATGTATGTGTGGTAGTATTGTTTATATTGTAGTGTTTGTATTTTGTAGGTAGGTAGGTATGCGTAGTAATTGATATCATCATCATCATCATCATCATCTTTTCCTAGTACAATAGTAGTTCGACTTTTTGGTAAGTCTAATATTATAGAAATAGTAATAAAAACATTATAGCTTGCCATTTGTTTGAAAAGTTGCAAGTACAATAATATATAGATATGATATAATATTTATATATTCATCATTTTAGTATAATAATAGTAATATGATTTTTCATCCCCCCAATATGTAATAACACGCTTTACTCTAATTAAATTGTAGTCTAACTGTGTTACTACTTATCATCATCTTATTTACGCTGCTCCATTTCCCTCTTACATACTTACGCCTCCGCATTCTGTCTCCGCTCTATCTCCTTTTCTCCTAATCTCCTCCTTTAACAAAGTTGAGTTAAAAATCCAAGGAGTGAATTGAATAATCTTCCCTCTGGATAAATTTTACTGCAGACATACTGTATTGCATACTAATGTATTGGCTAGCTAAGTAGCGGAACATTATTTACCTAGATTTCCATATTACAGGTATAATAAGTATTTAATACTCAAAAATTATTTCGACTCCCCCCTCCCCAATTCCATAGTATAGTAATACACAGTAAGATTTTAAGTAAATGTTTCCATAGGTCACTTTTCAAAACTTTTTTGAAAAAAGTAAACCTACTTACGTTTTTGTTCCTCTGTTTTTTATAGTTTGACTCCATATTTCCCATTTTCATTACACCCCACCATCATTCAACCGACTAACAAACCAACCAACCAACCAGTGTAACATATAATCCCACGAACTCGAGTACATTTAAGGTAAGGTATAATGTAACGTGTAAGTCTAAACCTGTACCGATGAGATTGACTAGCAAAACTTTAGGCACACAGAATAATCATAATCAGTTTTAGCAAGAATACGGAACGCAACAGCGTAAGTTACAACCCAATCGGGGGTACTTGAATGTAGCGGTAAATGTACAAACGATAGTCTTTGGATGCCAATACAACAGAGCCATCATCCATCAGTGCCACGTCAAAACACTGAGCATGTTTAACTTTTGATTCCAATGCGGAGACAAGCTGCCCATCCTAATGAATACAAAGTGGAGAAATAAATGAGAATTCAAAGAGAAAATCAAATCATAATAGGAATTATTTATGTCAAAAATCTGTTTGGAATGAAATGTGAAGGAAAAGATAAATTACCTGAGTAAATATAGTCAAGTTGAAATTATTGTGGTTATCCGCAACCAGGATTTCTCCATTGCTATTGATCCCGACACCAATTGGATAATTGGTGAGTCCTTCCCCGCCGATCTGACGAAGAAAGATACCCTCATAGCTGAAGACCTTGACACAGTGAGCTCGATTATCAGAAATGAAGATCTCCTGTCTGTCATTGACAACGACGCCGTTGGGGAATTCCAAATGTTTGGAACACCCAAATTTATGAAGCACGGTACCCATTTGGTCAAAGATGATGACCCTCATGACCTAGTTGAAATACACAAAGATATTTTACTAATCCATTCCATTTTTTAATATTTAATTGTTTAAATTGAGGAATTTCATATAATTTTGAATGTTTACCTTGCATTCAACAACAATAACTCTTCCTTTATTATCAACGGTGACACCGCGAGGATGTTGCAAGATATTGGCTCCGAATTTCCTGACGAATTGTCCGTATTGGTTGTAAATCTGTATCTGGTGGGTGGGTGAGCGTTCAGTTACAACGATGTCTCCACTTGGCTTGACCACAGCAACACGGTTTGGATAGAGAAGCTGTCCGTCTCGCTTTCCACACTCGCCAAACTGGAATTTAAATCGTCCTTCACGGTCGAATATTTGTATGCGGTGGTTGTTGGTGTCGGCAACAATGATTTCATTATTGGCATTGACAGCCACTCCGGAAGGTTCCGTGAACTGAGCTTCTGCAGTGCCAAATTCTCCAAATTTGCAGTGATAAATCATCTTTTGTCTCTTGATGGCTGGAGTTTTTGGGAAAACGAGCGGAGCCATTAATTTGGTGGTTAGATCCAACAAGGGGTCAGCACTATGTAGCGAAGTGGGAGATGACAAGAAATCGTTCATACTGTTTGTTGAAAAGTCTTTTTGGTCTGGAAGAAAGAAAAGATGAGATTAATTGTTCATCCTTGCAGAAATGAACTCTCAATTGGCTGAAAGTTTTTCTAAGGGTGACAAATGTACCGTTTTGAAAGCAAGCTTCAGATGCATTGGACCACTTCTCATAGGAGCTGAGTCCTCCCAAATCCAGTTGGCTGTACGAAGTTGGAGTGCCATTGTGTGCCATTCTCTTGGAAAGTAAAGAAGATTCGAGAGCAGGGTGACCGTTCGACGCCGCATGTCCATTGGTCAATCCACCTGAGAGGGAGCTGCTGATTCCATTATGACTATGATAGCTATTGACCTGAGTCGGTGCTGGACGAGCTATAGGCGCCGGTGGCTGCTTTCCTGTGGTTGTATCAGGCTCCACGCCTGCACGCATATATCCCAACGTGTTCCGAACTGCAGCCTGCGAAAAACCCGAACAAAATAAACAACTCTTCTTTTTTCATTTTCATTTCATGCTGGAACTTTATAGTAGCCAAAGCCAAGTGAAAGCAATCAAAACATCCTACACTTTCTCAATGCCCTAGTTTAAGTGCAATGTATACAAACAAACTACGCATCTAGTCATAGCCATATCCTAGGTATCTCTATTTCCAGAACATAATATAATATGTCGAGTATTAGTCGGAACTTTACCTGCATTGCGGAGTAATTCGCAACAAATTCGAGATCACCTGCTGCGGCTGCAGCCATTGCAATTGTCGGTTCTGGCACAGCCGACAATAAAGCCTGCAATCTAGTTTCCAATAACTTTTTGAAGACAAGAATTTGCGGAGGGGATGCATGACGAATGAGACGGTCCCCAAATTCCACGGTTTGGTACATACGATCCAAAGTTTCTTGAACTCGCTGGGTCACTACGGACAGCGTCACCTGCGTTCCCAATTAAATACAAAACTCAGTTAACAATGACACCATGTAGCTCAACTTGAATACTTCAGAGACTTAGAACGTATCAACCAAAAACAAATTTACTCCTTCCATCAGGAACAACGTATTCTAGTATATTATATAAAATACATACCTGACGAGTACTGTAGAGATTTTCCAACTCTTTCATCAACTCGTTCTTCCTCTCGTCCAGCAACGTACGATAGAATGCGAAAGCTTCCGTAACCTCACTTTGAGCTTTCATGTACTGCGTCTGCAGACGAGATGAAGCAGTCTCGAAAGATTTCAGCACATCATGCAAATCCAAAGACTTCATGCGAAACTGTAATAAAATGTTGAAAAGTTGGAAATTAACTTAGTTAGTGTCATATTTGGATAATAGCTATAACTTTTTAACAAATTGCGTTAAGAGTTCTTACGTCGTTAATGTACTGCGAAAGATGTTTGACGTATTTCGACTCGCATTCGGAAAGAACTTCATATTCGTGAAGATTCTTCGGATGATCGCTGGCAATGCATTCTGGACAGGCCGGAACGGCACAAGTACGGCAGTAATACTGAAGCATTTCCCCCTTATGTTGAGTACAAGAGACTTGCTTTTCTGGACTGATGCTCTCCAAACACTCCTTTCCGTCCTGCAGCCACAAAAACATTAGATAATTAAAGATAAGCTTCTTTTATATCAAATCTCATTGATTTTTACCTAATATGTACATTGTAAAATCGTTAAATCCAGATGAAAGTGTCAAACAAAGAAATTAAACTCGTGTCAATACGTGACCTTTACAATAGCATCAAAACAATAAGCACAAATACGTAGAAAAATAAATCAATAAAACTTTGCATTTATTAAAATTCCCATTCTATTGTCAAATAAAAACCGATACATTGCCATACTATAGATTATTTTGGCTAGAATTATAAAAATTATAAATTAGGTGCAAGACAGTAAACCCCCCCTTTTCATATTACAAACAAGGACAATTCAAAATGATGGGAAACATTACATTACAACATAAAATCCGTTATAAACATGCCTATCTGTAATAAAGATCAGTGCCTTAATTAGTGCCTATTACTGTAAGGAGTTATATGCGCATATTTTTTCGGTTACGCAATAGAAAGCCAAACTTATAGCTATTTCGAGGTTTCTCAAGCCATTAAATTCCTTAAAACTTAATTTTTTAATTGCCAGAGAAGAAGAAAGCGCATTGTTTTCCACGTGGTAGTCATATAAATAATAATCTCATACGCAAAAGATGGTTACGAAATTCTGCAAGGACAATAGCTACGTAATAGATTGAATATCAAAAGCTAAAAACCAATTTTCTAAAAATAATGATCAAAATTAATGTTCAAGAAATATTTTAATGGCACAAAGATCAATTTGAATAAATAAATAAGAAATTAAAGGACAAGTAGAGCATAAGCATTGTCTAGCATCGCCAGAATCATAGTTTCTTGCGCAATACATTAATTAGTTCTTATCCATGATATTATAGGGAATATAGTGAAAATGCAATGCAATGCGACGATAATGGCCATACAATACAAACAAACGGACAAACGCAAACGCAAACAAACAAAATGTTCTCACGCATTCTTTGACGAGGACATAGAGACACAACATACTTATTATACAGAGACAAACAAAACTGAATAGACGGAGAATAGCTTCGAGATTGTATAGAAAGAGATACTGAGAAGTTGTTATAGTTGAGAAAAGAGAGAGTGGAATGGAGATGGAAAGGGATGATGAACAGATACTGATGTAAATGATGATGATTTTAGTGGAAGAAGAAGAGGAGTACCTCGGAGAAGATGTGAATTAGCCGGTGACCCTCAAAGCAGTGCATAAACTGATGAGCCATGACACAATTGGAACATAAGTGATTGGAGCAGTCATAGCATCGGGCAACGGCTGAGGAATCTTTCGATTTGCATCCAGTGCAACCCTTGTTGCTTAAACTACTGTCTGTATTCCTATTTGAGCTCCCTGTCACTTGGATGAAGTTCGCCACGGCATAATCCGCCAACAAACCAGCAACTCCCTATCACAATAAAGGCCCACCTCATTTCCAGTTCCAGTTCCAGCCAAATTCTCAAGTCTCAATCAAAATCTCATTTACTTTACTTTACTTTACTTTTACTTTTATATTATCAGCCAAACCTAAACTTACATACTTAGAGATACGGAAGAAGAATAAGTGCCCAGAGCCCTGTTCTTTTCAAAATTCAAAGCTACAATACAACTGCGACCGTTTCCAGTTTAAAAGTATTTAGATATTTAATTAAATAGCTCCAAAGTTTACTCTACATAATATAATTACAATTTACACCACCAAGAAACAGCCCGGAGCGTGTCAATTACTATGTCATGGTGTGTCTTATGGTCGAAAGATCATATATATAATTATATATGCCCTTTATTGTAATGTAGAATGATCTCATGTCAATATTTATGTCAAATCTTAGCTCAGTCAATAAAAATACTTTGATTTTAATGGTAACCCCCAAGAAAATTCTATTCTAATCCAATTCTACCGTATTCCATTACAGAAATGCCTACTTACAACTTAAGTGGACGCATCTAATGCAAATACACCTTGGTGCACCCTAAATCTCATCTATCAGTAATATTATATCATCCAATCCATGTCCAATTCCTTCTTATATTGACAAATATAAGATCCAGATGAAATTACAGAATTTATAAAGTTAGAGCAGAGTCAATAGGTAAGAAGGGTAATGATATTAAAAACGCTTTCATTTGATTTAAAGCAATATTATGTATAACCACTAGAGATAAGCATAAGTAAGTACTAGGTACTTACTTATGCTTATCTCTAGTAAGTGCGTTACGCAAGCAACAACAAGCAATTCAAGGCTGTTCTATTTTCAGACGAGGTGAACAGTGAAACTGAAAGATAATAAAGGTGAGCCCTTCAACAAATGGAATACCAATTGTAAATCACTGGGCTCTGCCTCTGCCCTGTTAAGCTAAAGTTGTAAGTGTCTTGAAGGCACCGAGAAGAAACCAGATCTTCTTCTTCATTCTTCTGCCAAAGCTGAGCAAAGAAACCCCAATGCCAATCCACACTATGTATGTGTGTATATATGTATGTATGTAAGTACATTCTCTTCCTACAACTTGCAACTACAGGAAATCAAAGCAACAAGTCAACCCGTCCATTCACATCTCTATCTCTATATCTACTCAAAGATTCTACTCTTTCTTTGCTAAATAAATATTTATACTAAAGCACTAAGAAAATATTGCCAACAAGATTCTGTAACAAAAGGCAGGAAAAGATGCATAGAAATGATGATACTGTTCTTTGCCGCAATGGTTTCTGAGTAAAGAGACGTTAAGTTTAAGAAAATGCAACAGGATAGCTTAAATCACAGCTATAGCAAGCAGAGATATTTTAAAATACATACTGTAGCACAGTTTACTTACCAAAAGGTTGGAAAAATACCCTTCCAAATCCAAAAATTCTAAACAGAGTTGACACATACTTTCCGATTAAATTATCTAAACTAGTTTAGAGTTTATTTGGTTTGGCATCCACTTCACTTGAGTTGGCAATAGCGAATAAACTCAGGATTTTCAGTTGTAACCAAGTAAACTATTAATTAAGTGGAATGCTGTGGCCTTGCTTGCTTTCAATGAAAAGCTTGGTTTGTGCTCCACCAAAGTTTCTTTTCGATTGTTCTGCTAAAAAGTCTCAAAGACAGAATCAGGACTAGTCAAGCTGAAGGTTTTCAAAAAATAAAAAATTTTATTATCTATTTCAATGTTAATTACTTTTAATAATTCTCCAATCGTAAACCCCTTACATACCAGTACACGTGCCTCTACATACTCATCTCATACATACATGAATAGCCGGGCCACAATGCAACACAATGAAATTGTAAAATACATAATATTTTACACGTGAAAGTTTTCATTTCAATATGCACATGGACAATGCTACATAATACATAAAATTACTACGCACATACATAATTGTATATATTCCATGTATATCTACAAATAGTCTAGATCTAAAGCTGGCATGTTTGCTATTGCTACAAATGAGTAAATAATTACCTATTACAACATTGCACTGGAAACAAATACAAATAAAGGTCAGAATGTGAAATCCAGAAATTTTTTTTAATAAATATGATTGGATTCTTTTGCTAAGTGTAAAATGGATCTAATCTACAAATAAGTCTAAGCTACCCACATAAGTAGTAAGTATGTATATTGTAAGCACATTAAAAATGATTCTCATGAAAAGAGGTTTTTTGATGACACATAGAAAGATAGAAATGCAATTTCACAATGAACAGGTATATGAAGACAGGAAGTTTCTTAAAGATTCTTATGCTATGTCTAGCCAATTACTATATTCACACTTAATACCTGCGTAGTAGTAGTAAATACATATTAAGAAAGTGTCTACATAATAAATAACTTAAATCTGATTTGAAGTCGTCGTCGAAGGATAAATGTGAGTGAGTGATGGATGTGCAGTGTCATGCACTCATCTCCAGTGTCATTTAATCTCCGTTCAAGTAAGTTGTAAGTAGTAAGTGTGAGCCATGCAGTGCAGATGTAGAAACGAGAAACTATTGCATTGGTAAATAGAACTTTGAAGAGAAGACAAGTGAAGCCAAGCCATGTTCATGTATGTATGTACATACAGAATACAGATATACTGTAGCATTCGCATTAGCATCCTCCTCAGCTCATTTCAGTTTGGCCACGTTTGTTTGAGTGATGCGATTTGGATTTGAAAGAGTGGGACACGACAGGGCAAACAGACTACATGGGAGAATGTCAGACTTTTACTATTCTAACATCATCTCAACGCCTAAAACTCAGTGAGCATTCCCTCTCTCTTTTTATCACTCGCCCATTTATTTTAATCCCACCACACTATACCATACCATACCATAGCACAGTTCCCATTCAGTTATTGATACGATTCAAATCTTCCCTTGCATTTGCATCATATAAAACTAGAAATAGAAAATCTACTCTACAAAGACTACTAGAAAGTATAATAAAGTATTTCCTAGCAATTTGCCAAAATATTTCATCACATCTCTAACCAAATTTTAAATCTTCTCCAGTCTAGAGTCTAGATAGTACTGGGAAAAGAAATTTCAAAGGCTTTACAGGTAATATGTAACCTGACAGCGAAAGTAGTTCTAATAATCATAAAACTTTGCACACCTAACCATAACCATCCTTCTAACCAAACCTTCTAGTCTAATATATATGTACTTTGTTCGTAGAATGTATAAAAGTGAGAACAAGACATAGAAAGAGCAAGTTTCCCTTTCTGCACACACATTTGAATACACTTACTTACTTACTTACTTAAGTATTACATAGCTACAGGATACGGAACAGCTATTTTGCTACCTATGTACTAATTCATAGAGGATTTCCTTTAAACACCTTCCTATATAATAACAATATACATTGATATACTAATTATACATTTAGCTAGACGGAAGGAAGTATTAGGTCGTAATATTATACACTTTGCGGGCCAATGCATTGTTGTTAGGAAGAATGGACGTTAGATTACTACAGACTACAGACTTGGCTTGGCTTGACTGGGTCTCTAGCTCTAGCTCTAGGAAATGAAATACTACATACCTACAATCTACCTATGTATAACACACATACAAACTCAAGCCATACATATGCATGACATACAGACATAGACAGAATAGTGAACATAAGCCCAAGCAATCCAAGTCAAGTCAAGCCACAGGTAGGAGATATGTAGGAAGCCTTTATATTATTATGTAATATGTAATGTATCTGTGCACTTCAGTTGCAAAATAGTCTGCAGTGCAGCAGCAAAGTCTCAGCAAAATTGGAGCATTACTTAAGCAAGGCTTAATGTATAGCCTGTGCTTGTGTCTAGAATTGCCTGTCTCATGTCTTGCAATAAAACTGCACAGGTTGGATAGTTGGATCCAATGAATCATTTATTAGAGCAAGCAGGTACTACATTGTATTACGCTATCTTGGTAGCTACCTATCTACCTATAGACACTACTACTACTAGTATTACAAGTATGTACCTAACTTAACTATACACCTAGGTAATAAAGTAGATTTAGATTCATAGCAAATAATATTATACAAGAGTAGTTATATAGTAATACCTACAATGAAAATGAACCTATTTACCTATTACTTACATAAACCTATATAAAGACTAAAACTGAACACCTAAAAGTAATAGACTGACTACAGAAGGGTAGGTAGTAGGTAGTAGGTGGTAGTGTTAAGTGTATGTACAATTGTATGTAGGGAAGGAAGTGCGGAAAGAAGGGAAGTAAAATTAAAACAGTAAGTTGTAGATGGAATGGCTCGGCTGGCTGTACGTACTTAATGTATACATAACTGAGACTAACTACTAAGTTAGCGAAGAAGTCGAAGAGTACCTAACCTAACTATCTGTACCTACTACCTACTGTAGTATGCTCTGTAATATATTGTACTATGGACTTTCCCATAATGTAGAATTCATCTGTATGTATATAAACATACATGTACTTTGTTCTGGCTCTTCTGGAATAGAAAGTTTCCTGGGGAAGTTTAACTCGTCAGGGACACACGAAAATAAAACCGTAAAATAGTGCATAGACACTTTACTGGTTAGAAATGTGTGTATAATAAGTACATATATGTACACATAATAAGCTTAGTTAAATACAGAGACAGATACAGCCATACAATGCCAAAACACATGGACTAAAATACAGAAAGAAGAGAGCTACGTATGTACAGAGCACAGATGATGCAAAGTCATAGTCAAAATTCAAAACATATTATTACTTAGGGATACATACATAGAACCTACTCTTACAATAAGTAATATGCCTATATATTTATGTAATACCTAACAACAAAGTTGTAGCAAACTCTGTAATAGAGAACACTCCTAAATTTAATACCTAACAACTAGAGATTGCAAGCTAGCATGTAGTGTAAAGTGTAACCAAGTATTACTTATCGTTAGTATACAATAAATATAATATCTGCTTTCTCATAGTTTACACTTAATATATATAGTTGTATATATGTAAATACTAGAATGGGTAAAGTGTTAACGTATAACAAAATATTGTCAGTAGGATGAAGATAAGCGACAATAGGAAAATTTAGTAGGGATTCACTCAGGGTCGCACATAATAGGGATCCGATGAGATGATTTGTTCAAGTTGCATATGGCAACCAAACCAAGAGAATAGCAATTGTCGTGAAACCCAAAGCTTAGCTGACGGAAACTTCCATGAGCTCACATCCACAGATCCACAATCCACACGCATGTTGTTGTTCCTTTGCTTTTGCTTTACTTTACTTTCATCTTTGCTCTTTGCTTTGGCCAGATTCTCCTTCCACTGCTTTATTTTACTCAAACTGTCTAAACTAGATTACATACAGTTGTAGTTGTATTTGTATGTAGGTACTTGTGTTGTCTACTATATTACCTAAATTCTGTTGATGAGATTACCTAGAAAAGTTACACACTCAAACTCAAACTCAAGACTCAAACAACAGTGTACATATTGCGCTTCTTATTTGCTGGCTGACAGAAAATAACGAGCAAACTCACAACATGCTGGTTTCAGGATGAGGATGAATGTATGCTAGCAAATTGACTGTAACTTCTATACATAGTACAAAATAGTGTACCGAGAATAAATGCCAATAATATGTACTGGCACATAGTAAAAGCTCTTAATTCGTATCCATTTGACAAAAATCGTAAATAAAAAATCTTGAGGCGCATTTTGCTAAGCTGCTTAAACAAAATAAAGTAAAGAGACTTCGAGATGTACATTTTTCCTTTAAAGATAATTAATAGTATGTAGAGGATATGCGGATAGAAGATGGAACAGGACAGGACAGGAAAGGAAACCCTGACCACATTGTCACATTTTACGAAAGGGGTTGGATTGGATATATATTTCAGCTTACTTACAAATAGTTACATATTATAGTTATACAATACAGTAGTCTATTTAAGTCTTGCTTCTTTACATTACATAATACAGTAGTTAACTTGTATACAGAAAAGTAGACTACTACTGTAGACTAAAACTGGAATTTTACTCTTTAACAGAAACTGAACTGTTAAAAATGTTGCAGACTGCATCCGACATAATATTATAGAGATCTCTATGCATACGACTTGTATAGGGAGAATGTACTTTTCCATGCACGCATGGCGTTCTTATATGCATCACTTTAGACTTTATCCTCCGTCTCATCTCATCCTCACCTCATCTCACTCAACTTCAACTCATTCACAAAACTATACTAGAACATAAAAACTGACACAGCCAAGCCAACGAGCCAGAGCCAGCCAGGAGTTCCCTGCTTGTGACATGACCCACGCCAAGCCAAGCCACGCTACACCACACCACACCAACCAAAATCTTCACTCTGCTTTCCACTGCAAACGTTGCAACTCCCGACATATCGCTAACACCGAGAAATTCCTCCCTCTTCTCTATTTAACACTGCTCTTACACTGTATACAGAATACAGCATTTCTAATACAATCTATAGACATAATTTGTGTGCAGTTGTATTGTATAAGCATGGAAAAAAAGATCACTTTCAGCACTGAGATGTATTTGTATGTACAAAGAGACCAGTAAACAGCAAACTCTCTTTCAAGTGCTCTACTAATTGCAAGATACGTAAGTAAGTACATCGACAATATAATAACTGCTGATATCTTATATACTGTAGTTATGGTTATGGTAGACGAAAGTAGGGAATGGAAAAACGAAAGTTGGAGACTTTGTTTCCTTTCTTTTATTTATCTAATCGCTGATGAAATGACAGCTAGTGAGTGAGTTACTGTTTGCAAAGAATGGGTTTGAAATGAAGATGGACTGGACTGAAACATAATAACTTTTAGGATTGACATCGAATGAAACGTAAACAAGAAAAACTTTAGTAATGGAGTAGGAGACCTCAGAGAATATTCTTTAATGTAAAAGATGAAAAACTTGGTAGCTATCAAATAATGACGACTGAATTTTTTAAGTAGAATTAATCGATTTGTTTTTGGAGTAGATGCGAAAAGGATATTGATTACATCTAATCAGAAAAGAATTATACAAGAAAGTCAAGAAGGGATAATATCAATGAATATATTTTTTACTAATACATAGATATAATGATAGTTAAAATGTCTGTCCCTGTATTTGTATAGTCACTATATTTGCTAAGTCATCAGTATGTAATTTTTAATTGGTTGTTTATTTGTATTGTGTTTGTTTGTCGAAAGTGATACAGTCATACAAGGCAGAAAAGTAAAAAAAACTTAAAGGAGAAGCTTGTTTGGTTTGGCTTGTGAGTTTTTGAAATGATAAAATAAAAGTAGCATAATTTGTTTTTGTCTTAAGCAATTGCATGGTTGAAAATATGAAATGCTAAATTGAAAAAGCATTGGAAAAGCATTAATCTACTTTTACTTTTTCAATGAGACTGGAAAATGGTTCTTTGTAATTAAAAAGTGTAGGAAATGTGCATGGTTAAATAAAACGGATTCGAAAATAAAATAATTTACCTGAGAGCTTAAAGGACATTCTTGACGACAAGATGGGCACACTAGACGATCTCCAAACTCTTGAGACTTCTCCAGACAATCCTGACAGAATGTGTGAAGACAAGGGAGAACTTTGGGTCTGGTGAAGATTTCATGACATAGGCCACATTTAATGTTGCTGTGATTGTAGCCGTTGGGCGAAGACAGTCTGTGGAAATCCCCATTTATGTGTTTCGGGTTCCCTCCTCCGTTGCAGAATCCGTTGCTCAGGAGTCCATTGGTTATGTTCAAATGAGGAAATATTATGGAGCTGCTTGTACTAGAACTAGAACTGGAGCCATGACTGCCGTTCCCAATTTCCAAGCCAAGGCCCAAATCATTTTGATCAACAAATGAACCAAGTGTGGGTGCCCCCGACAAAGAATCTACTGAGGGCGTCGGAGAACTCATAGTTTTCCACTTCATATAAAGATGCAATGGCCTTCACTATCACAATTCCAGGGATTTCTGCAATTAACAAATAATAAACATCATTAGCATAAGCTGGACGCAGCATCATCATTTTTCATGATTTATATCAAATGCACTTAACAGTTTTAAAACAATTCACACGAGAAAATGGTTGAATCGGTACTGTAAGTCGTGACATCGCATTAATTTACTGTATGACTATAATAATGATCTATAGCCATTTAAAAGCCATGGAATATTACTTTCAATCTTTTATTATATTAAATAATACCCTAAATCCACATTAGATTTCTTTTTTATCTTGGACAATGTAATACCATCACTAAATAATATTGAAAATACGGAAGTTAGTATATTTAGCAGTGTAACATGATAAGCTTAATATAATCAACAATAATAAAAATAAGCACTTTTCTGGAGAAAATTATAGCAGCATGAGTCATGAGACCGACGAAATAGTGTTTGCTTTTAGCTTTCATAGTAGAAGGCAAAAACTGAAAATAGAGAAATGCGGAGAAAGCAACAACAAAATTTTCTAATTTTTACAGTTGGAAATCTTACGTACAACGCAACCTTCTTCCTAGGGATAATGCAATGAAAAGCGAAAAAATGATGAAAGACAACCACGAATGAACATGTAAATGAATTTAACTCGTACGATTAAGTGACAAGAATAGATGACTCTTTTTATAATAAGATGAAATAATAGAAATGATCACTGACAATATCACACTACTGAAAAACTATCAGGAAAATTTGAAGACGCTCTCCATTCACAATTCTTTGCAAAAATAATTTTTATTCTCAGGAGCATCTAAGCAGTACGTATACGTATTGTTAAATGTTAGCTTCTACAAATGGAAATGAGATTTCTGTTGTAACATGTCGGTGCGGTGCGGTGCGGTGACGTCTGTGGCGACAAAGAGTTTGTTGTGGAAATGATAGCAACTAAGAAAGATGAAACTTAATTAGTATTTCTGTCCTGTCCGTTATCTGTTTTAGTTATCCCGCTTGTATACTGAAAATGGCATCTTCAAGGCTAATGTTTTAGACTAATTCTCATGAAAAATTTAAGGAGCGTCAAAACGCAAGCATGATGAGCAAATTAACAATCATGTAAAACTAAAGAAAATTCTTTCACACATTTGTGGTTTTTTCTATAATGTAGCCATTCTAAATCTTGTGGCACTGAGTCTGGGACCAGTATCAGTTTAGGCAGTTAGGTACTTAAAATATTGTATTACATAACATATATTACGCAATCATTAATCATATTACTAATCACTACACCAATGTTCATTAATACTGTTTTTCACGCGCTAATTGACGGTTGTATTTGCTCTCTTTAAGCGTGTCCTGACTTCCTTTTTAATAATTTCTAATTCATATTTTAGATATTCTAAGGACAAGGGCGGATGGAAGGGGTAGGCCGAGTAGGCACGGGCCTACCCCGAAATTTTGGGCATACACTAGATATTATGGG
>JAQFYC010002577.1:0-24845 GCA_034694165.1 Tomocerus mixtus | reverse complement strand
ATGTATTACACAAGATTTATTCACCGCTACATTTCTAGACTCGCCCGTAGCTTCGCACGGGCTAAAAATACTAGTATACCATAATATTGAATATATTTATTTATTGTTTCCCTGATTGTGAGACTGAGCTTTTCCAAGCTTTTCCATAATATTGTGCTTCACAGCAATGAAATACTACAGCCATTCAATGTAGGAAAGAGACGCCACTGATCACCTAACAAAATTTTAATTTGGAATTCGTTCTATTCGATTTACCAACATAATAATAAATAAATAAATAATCAGGAACTTGTATTTTGTAAAATATTGCAAATAAATATCATCTGCATATTTAATTATTAAGCGAGCATTGAGCATGCATTAGTTTTGTAAATTGCTTTTATCATGCTATACTGCAGTCGTTTATAATAATATCAGACAATGCTTTTTGGGATATCCGCTGTGCCGATGCAATGTACCTCTTTACGAAATCTAGAACTGGAGTAATGAAAAAGGAGCAAGATCCGAGGAGCATTAAGGAATGCAACCTGATTCTATATTTATCCTTAAGTATGATTTATTTGACAAATCTGCTGATAATAGTGTTTACGCTGTTGGCTTAACTGGTAACGTAACTTATTATTATTGCTTCCCTTTACTGCGCATACATGAATACTTTGCTTTTCCCCTGCCATATCACTATAATATAAGAGAATAAATAGCTTTATCGGGACTCTCTACAAAGAAAATAGATCACTATAGTTTGGTAACTCCTTTCGCGTAGATCTTTTAAGAATATAGAGGTTATGGAATACTATTGTTCTGTTTCTAAAGAACTACAGAATAAGGAACGACGAAAGATGCATACATTTAACATAGTCTATATTCATTAGCCGTTATCTACAAAAATTGAGAAACTCATGGCGAAGATATTTTTACCTTAACACAATGTGTGTAACTGTACACATACGAAGAAAATATCTGTCTACAGCATCTGAAATTATGAATGAAGTGTTCTTATAGCCATTGTATAATCTCCTTCCTAAGCAAACCTAGCCCAAAACAGTTTCCCTAATGTGCATACATACATTTACATTTGGATCCTAGCTTGTATGTACTATATGAATTGTTTAACGTTATAAGGTACCTACTGATACAATAAACAATACATATGTATTAGTATAAACTAAATATTTTACAATTACAGCAAGGATAAATGACCTACGAGTGTCTTGGCGGATTTCGATCGACCATCTCTTGAACTTTTACGACAAGTTAGCACTGTAATATAATAGTGAATCGAGGATTGGTTTTGTCTACTGAGATATATTTATATAACTGTACTAATATTAGAACGTGCTAAGAAAGCTCAAATCAAAATCCAACAAAACCATTAATAAAACTAACATCACAGGCACAGACAGAACAGTACATGGAAAGAAAGCGAAACATATTTTGGAGATTGATGACTATAATATGTAGTATCTGCTCTTATTGTAAGATCATTGATCCACGACACTTTCTCCGTAATTTAACAAGTTGCTGAGCGCTCTTCTGGTAAAAAAAGTGTATTTATACTATAGATAAGGCATTCCATACATACCACCATCTCAGTCTTCAAATCAAGCGAGTATCTATTCTGCTTCTGCAGGGTATTTTGGATGTAATACCCACCGAAGTGCTTTACTATCCATTATCCATCATATTTATATTTTTTGTATTGTACTTATATTTGTAAATTGCATTCTAATGCGGATTCATTTTATTGCGCAAAATACCACAGAGTAGTAAAATACTAGTTAAAATAGTTATGTAACTGTAGGCGAAAACTTAAATTGAACATAAACAATTTCAGCAACATAGATGCGAAATAACTGCAATAATTATACAAATGCAGTAGATTAAGCGGACATATTTACATGGGAAATACATACAAGTATTTCTGCATGAATAGCATGGACAATTACATAAAACGTGATATTACTTTGCCATATTTTTCAGAGTTAACTGATGATTTACAAACTTTGTATTAAATCCAACAATTTGGTAGAGTTACTACCAGCAGCTCTTATATTTTTACGACGCTTTAAGATCCCCAATCCCCAAGTTTCACTAAATGCGGTAGTAAGCTGGTTATATGAGCAAACATATTATCCAACGTTTGTATTTGTATTTTTAGTTAGGAAGATGTCTTTCAGTATTCCCTGCATCATTATCGTTAGCCCCCTGAAGAGACTCGTGTGCATCAGTATCAGTATGTGATATGTGACTACAAAAAGTCACCTAAATGATTATTCAGAAAAAGTTTCTTGATGATATATCCCTAAACAACCTCGGAACTTGGCATCCCTGCTTATATGATTCGCAATGTGAGTTAAAACATGACATAGGAAACTAGAACAAAGTAAAGCAAGACAATAGGAGTTCAGTTTGTGATTGCCTCTGCGCTGTGCTAGCCCACAGAAGAGAATATGTGAAATTCACAAGAAAAACTAAAATATCAAACCAAAATAGAAGCAGATCCTTTACAAACACGTGAAGCAGACTTCAACATTCGATCTAAATAAGGTTGATAGAAAAACTTTGAAAGATAATAGAAATTGGTAACACATATGTGAATAGTCTATTAGTACAGATCGGTACAAATATGTGGAGCTATCCAAAGAAAAGAAAGTATATTGAATGCGTAGGCTTTCGCTTGCGACTAACAAATGCCTTTGTTGCTAATAATTTCAGTCAACGATGATACAAAACGTTTAAGACATTGCATCATTTGTCGTTGGAAAAATAATCTCATGTGTATCATATTTACATGTAGAAAGCTAAATTTAACTTTACTATTTAGGTTTCCTTACATTTGTAACAATCTGTACAATAAGTATACAAAATAGAATTGCAATCTATTATTTATTTATATCACAGTATGTATACAACATACTATGGAAAAAGGCACAGATAAGTAGTAGGTTCAACTCTTATACTCTAGGGTACCTTATTACAATGACCTGCATTACTTAAGTGATCATGGATATGGGTACTGTTTTTGATCTCCTTTATAGTAGATTAGATGATACCAATAGAAACATAGTAAATATATCATCTTAGTTCTGCTCGTGTGCATCGTTTCTAAAAAAATAAACATGTTACAAGTTAGAATTGTCCACCAGCTTGTGAGCAAATGATACTGTCATAATTTGTGTACAGCGACATCAAAGTCTATGTATAGTTGATAGTGTTATAGTTTCATCAACTTTTCCAATTCGATTCGTTTATGCTAACAAAGCAAACTACTATCTATGGAAGTTATACTTATACAAAACGATATTGTCAATTTAACGAAACAACCTGGCTCAATTTTACCTTTTACCTTCTGAGTACATAAAATCAAATGACACGATTCATCTGAAATTCAGGACATGGTTCAACTATAAAAAAGATTGAAAAGATTTTTTTGTTAGATCAACACAATGTACATACGCAAACACGAAACATTTTGTTAAACTTGTTATTGTTAGCGCTAGCAAAATGCTAGAGGAATTTTCTCATCCAATTCCTTGTATCCGTACATGGAATGTAAGTATGGGCCAATACCACCAATTTATTTATAAAAATAGTTCATTCTTTCTATACTACGACTGCTACACGTAACCCAGCAAAACCTTAAAACTGTATAGAGGTACACTGTCCTGTCCTGCCGTAGTATCTGTCAGTTATTTATCAGATATATAGTTCACTTAAAACTTATGTTTAATGTTAGGAATAAGTCTTCAATATGACTGGATGCCATAGCCATACTAGTAACAGTATTACAACCTCATAGGGACTTACGGTTATTTAGCACACGAAAGAGAATATATACATTGCATAAATTAGATATACTGCAGATACGTAGTATAGTATTTAATATTGGATGTAAGTAATAAGGCAGTCACTGGCACACATGTAATGCTTACTGCTTACTGTACTCATAGTTTAGATTTAAGACGGACTGTGTGTAGTGTGGATTGTGGACTAACAACAAAATATTATTATTCTTTACGCTCCAGCAAATTTCAAAGGCTTCTGTTTTGGTAGAAATAACCTAGAGAGTATTTCTAGCTCCAGACTCAAGAATAGAATCTGGCTGGAGAACAAGAGAGGATAAATAGTGCAAGATTTTTGGCTACATTTGACGTTTTGCTTTCTCTCCTTATTTTCGTCTTCAGTTCCAACTACAACCACTGTATATTGACTTTTAGTTACCTATACATTCCCATACTAGTGCAGCAAATAGAAGCTCGAATATATATTTACCTATATATATAAGGTTCCATATCATGTTTTTTAGTATTAATGTAGTATGTACATAGGTTAGGTGAGTACTGCGGGTTTATACTGTATTCCGATTTTGACCCCAAGAAATGTATGTACAAGAAAACTTGATTAAAACTAATAAATAATTTGAGATTTTTTTACAGTCCATGTTTTGTCAAGCGTTCACAAAATTACCTAAAATAAGCACCAAAAGTGCAGACAGAAATAGGAAAAACAAAATTCAAGATATAAAATCACATCCGTTTTTCAAATTCATATATTGAAAGTTAACAATGACCATTTATGATGTGAAAGCACAAATTGTCGTAAAAGTGGCATAGACGCAATACGCAGAAAACATAGTTTCAAAATAAATGGAGCAAACTGCACCTAAGGCAGGTCCACAAAATATAGCACTAATGCAAATGTTACTAAACTAGCAAATAGTATTATAAAACAAAGGAATTTTTAATGGAAAAGCCTTTCATTGTTGACACATGGGGAAATGAGAGTGAAGGAAACAGAGACATTGACTTATGCAGGCAGACAGCCAGGCGAAATAGGAGAAATAAACTAGACGAACGTGGATGTGGATGGATCTCTCTCCTTCTTGATTTTTTGTTGCGAGTTAGAAACACTCCGCAAGGGAATGGAAGAAATCTAGGAACACCAGTTCAGTCAAACTCTTTGTTTTTTCTGTTGCATAGCTTACATATTATATTATAGTGCCCAAGTAAGGGAAATTTTATAGTGAAAGCATATTATATTGCTCATATTATATAAGTGTGTACTATTCTGCTTAAGGGATGTAGGAAGGTATTGTATTTCCCTTTAGTTATTGGAATATTATACCTACACATTTCCAGCAACAGTCCTTAGGTGCATTGCATTGGCATTGTACGTACTAAACTATTTTGCTTTATAAGTAGCATATATTTAAGTAGCTTATATGAATGATTATTATATATCTCCTAGATAGACAGTACCACCAAATCCTAATGGATCCCCAGAGCGAGGCAAGTATATAAACTCACAATTGTTCCACAGTTTGTTTTCTGGGAGAGCTATACTTAATCATATAATAGATCTAAAATGTCTTGTACAGTCAGAATTTTCGCATCTTATTTATCTTCTAAGTCGATTGGGGATCCAATAATGTACTTATTGTTAGTTGTTAAAAAAATTTCAAAATTTTGAGGACATTGATTACGCAAATTACATATTATTTAAAAATATTTGGACAATATAACTAACATTTACATATTAAGATTATTATAAAGTCTAATGTGTAGCCCATCACTAGCCATTTAGGTCACTGAGCCAGGTGACACGGTGTGACAACGACATAAAATGTCTATTCATATAGTGCTATAAGGGTATTTGTATATTACACAGTAGCTATTATCTATAACTTACTCGTAGTATATGGTTCAATTTTTCTGCTATGATGTTTATGCAAGTTACAGTATATGACAGGAAAGCAGGAAACATCCTCACCCATATCAAGTTGGCTAAGTGCGGGTACCACTACAACAAGTAAGACGACAAAAAGAGGATCATAAATGTGCAAAATCCCCTTTTTATTTACCCACATTTAATGTGTCATACTTTTTTGGCAGAAAGAAACGAAGGATTACGACTGTAGCATTGTATTGACTTGGAATTATTGTGCACAGGACGGAGAAAGCTAAAGTTAAGAAATAAGTTTGCTTTCTTTCTCTCTCTTGAATCTGATATCTTACATAAGCATCTATCACAAAGAATGAATTTCATCCTGATGAATGACTTGAGAGATTTTTTTGGTAATGAATTTCTGCTGGGATATTACCACACCATAATGATGTACGGGTCAGATATCGCATCAAGATATAATATACTACATACTATGCGTACATACAAATATTTTACTGCGAGGAGGACGAAAATTCACTTGAAATAATATATAAATTGGCACGAGCTTTTCTCAACCTAATCAATATTACTAATATGTAAATAAAATAGTTGTTACATATTTCTTGTCAAGAACGTTGTTTATTGCAAAGTGTATATCAATTCGTGGATTAGCTAATAAAATTCGGTAAAGATAGTAGTTCACAGAATGTATCATTTAAACTATGCAATGCATTCCATGGTTGCTACAGAATGGGAGTCCTACTCATTTCACTGATAACTGGCTTTAAAAGTAATATTTACAGTTAAATTACCTTGAAAACTATATTGTCAGATTCTTATGAAGATACGTCCTTCCTGCTATGTATTTTCTAACTTATACTAACTGGGCAATGTTCTTGTATACTACACTTTATTTTTCTGTATAGCTTATTAAGGGCTTCTATACCATACTGAAATGCTAAGCCTTTCTTTCTGCATGGTGCCATACAATAAGGAAAGTAAACTACATCTCTAAAATGTAAGTACTTGAGTAGTCCAGCCAGTTGATTACTAAGCCTGGATTACTATTGTTTATTGTTGAGGAAAAAGCTGATTGTACACTGAAGTATGTGTATTGTACTGTGTTTGAGAATAATCTTTCGATCCATGTAACAAGTACCATCCTAATCTTTTCTGGAGAAATAGTGCTGTTCTTTTGTTCCACTACACAGATTTCAAACTTTCTAGTCTCCAGTAAGTAGGTAGTCTTGTATCTCTAACAATATACGTTTTAACAGACTTTTTCTTGAATTTCATTCTTATTCGCCATCAATCCGGGTTTTCAGTTTGGGAAACTGAAAATGAGTTTTAATGAGCATGATTATGACGTCATGACTATGATGAAATTCATAAAATACACATTGGATTGGAGTTACACTGTAAGATAATAGCAACTACTGAAAGTACCATACAGTTGTCGTTGCCTTTCCAGGTATTAGCTACTAAACCGTCTCATATTTATATGTAAAGAAAAATAAAATAGAACTAGAACACTTACTAATTACAAAAATTAGTACCTATAGCCAAATGGTTGTAATAAGAGACAGGCACTTGAGCTAGGCTGAATGAAGAGTATTGAGGTTGTCTCCTCTCAAATCGACTAAACTTCAATTAGGGACATAATTACAGATATAATTAAGATACTAATCAAATTCTGTACAATCTACAATGCAAAAGTAATAATTTACTAATACATATGTGAACATCAACATAATATTAAAAATATATGTATTATGTGAGCATTTTCAATCTTGAAATCTTTCCTGTGCATTTCTATTGGTAAAATTAAGATAAGTAGAAGTAATATATATATATATATCATACCTCTACTTAACCCTAGGTAAAATGTAATTATCACTGTCAAAAGCCAGGTACTACAACACTACAAGTATACATACGGCTGTGGCAATACCAACTTATCCAAAGATCCAGAGTATGTATACATTGAGTAGCTATTACGTAATTATTGTAATATTGTACTAGTGTGCAAGTACAAAGATAAATGCAAATTAGCACGTACATAACAAGTTCATAGGTAATATGCTTACTTAGGATACCTTATGGGTGGGTAGGGTTATTCCCTTCATATTCTTATACATAAATATGTGGTTGCAAGATAAAAGGCCTTGCATGTGGGTATTATGCACAAAGTAATTACTATAGGGGCAGTAAGTGTAGATAAAATATGTTTTGAAGGAAATGGGACTGTGTCTACAGACAAAGAACATGCAAACGTACAAACACCAGGATTAGGGGAATGGAGGATCCAGATTCGGAGCCAAAGCCAACCAAAATTGCACGGACGTATCAAGTAGATTAGTGAAAAGGCAATTCAAGAGATCTTCTACAATAAGAAGAATGGGAACTAATGGGACACAGGAGAAGAGTACACAAGGACGAATTTGTGCAATGCTCCGTACAAAGTTAAGTATGTGGGTTGTTCGAGGGAGCGTAAAGTTGAGTTGAGTGAGTGGATAAAGAGAAGAAAGTACTGCGTAGTAAAAGAGTAGAGTCGCTTTCTTTGCTCGCTACATAATGCTCCTCACTTTACTTACGTTCTTAAACTATAGTTGAAGTTGGATTTGGAAGGATGGATGGATGCACAATGTGCCTAGTGGATGGACTTGTGTTATATGAGTTTTGGAAAACGTCTTCGCTTTCAGTTACACGTCTCATGTGGTGTGGTGGGTGACTTCCATCCAGCAACTTCTTCTCCAGTTCCTTCTCGTCTTCCCAGTTTCTCCTCATTTTCTCCAACTCTGAAAAAACTATGTGCGATGTGCGATGTACCTACCTACATATCCTATTAAAATAAACTTAGTGACTGACATGCACTATCACTATCACATACACGGAATGCAACGTGGTAGTTAGAAAGTTTCGGGTAGAGGAGGACGAAGATAATTCTTACCACTTTACTGCATTACATTACAAGTATAGGTAGCTAACTAAAATTAGTGTAAACCTTTAGACACTTTCGTTTGATTTAAATGCGTAATGAAAGGTTAGAACTTTATTATGCAGTTGATGATACTAACCAACCAACTATAACTGGAATTACTACTTCATCCAATATGAAACATGTGTGCGTGGAAAATTAAGGACAAATTAGATTAGGAGTCTCATCTTTGTAATTACACAAGATTAGTAAGATTACCTTACAAAATTATAAAAATTCTGCACAGGGAAAACAATACACATGACATGATATCCTGTCCTGCATTACCTATTAATCCAACAATAGAGTGTAGGTTTTACCAATTTTTATGGCATGAATTCATATGTACAAGCCTATAAACAATACTAAGCTTCACAGAACAGAACAACAATATGTATGCATTGTTGGAAATAGAATAAAGAAAACAAACTATGAAGCATCTTCAATTTTTGGATAATGAATCTTATAGTTTACCAAAATATTTATTTTCGCTGCTATACGTGCGATTAATATAAATACATACTACTATTACACACATTATTTACCTTTAGAGAATACCAAGTTGACAATTTATATTACTGTTATATTTAAATATTGTGGTAAAGTATATGTACTATATGCTAATTACTAATTACTATTACAACCAAAACCATATAATTAGTAATTAGTAGTTAGCGAGCTTAATAATAAGCCCTAAAGACAGGAAGTTAAGTCTGATTGATAAAACAATGATGCTGTATCGCTAAAATCTACTCTATATTCTACAATTTACGATACATATCTAATTAATTTTACAACAATTAGGCTACTTTAAACAATCATTAATTTATTTGTCAGTTCAGAACACTTTTAAAATAGGATAGAAAATGATATTCTTACTATTGTAGATCAACATTTTTGTTTTATCTAATTACATAACGCAATAATATTTAGATTGATTACTTTACACACTGCATAATTAATTGAAATGCAAGACTTTCTTCAGCAGTATTCTATACTATCTTGGTGCCTGGTTAATACAACATACAAGATTATTCAATTACATACATATTACAATATACGCATTTAGGTACATATTGGGGAAGAAGGTATTTTTTAGAGACTTGTATATTTCTAGTGATACATTACCTACTTGTAATTTATTTAATTATAAGATAAGAAAATGATTCTTCTTAGTCTTGGTCGATTGCATTGAAAAAGCAAGGCAACGTTTAAGGGGAACGACAAGAATAGCAAAATAGCAACTATGCTATTCACGCTTACAAACAACTTGCAATTAGTCAAAGCAAGTCAACTAAAGAGAAGTCAAGAAAGTAATAGATTGTAAGTTTACGTGAGTAATAATAATGTTACTTTTCCATTTCTCTTTATCTATCTTATATATTATGTAAAGTGAATGACAAAGAAGAGGAAGGAAGCTTAGGTTAGCTTTAGATGGGGTGTATTCACTTATGTTCAGTAGATAGATAGATCAACTACTTACTACTACATAGTAGTCACTTGTTATTAACCTCACATACGGACTATGTACTTACTACCAGTCAGCTTCAGCAAGAACAACGAACGTCTTAAAATAAATGAAACAATGCAAATATAATGGCAAAAGTTCTTTGTGCTGGGCTCTTTCTCTCCAACTCGCACTTTCACTGTCTTCCATTACATCAGGGTTTTCTTTCCACACAAAACTTTGGAAGACACGGTTTGGTTTGGCTAACATAATATAACTAATGAAACAATAGTTGATATCTTCAGTATACATTCAAGGAATAGTCCATAGCCCCATTCTATTTATGTATTTATAATATATCAAACTACAAGTTACAAGAAGAGTGAAACTTAAGACATACAATAAGGGCAAAAAAGGGTGTTTAAACGGGTGATATACTATAACATTTACTCAACATAAAACGATCACAATAATATCCAAGTCCTCTGCGTTACTTTTTTACAAAATTCTTCCTTTCTTTCTCTGAAGTTTGAGACTTCGCTTCTTGTTCTCATCCTTCCTAGCTTGGATGTTCGAGCTACGCTTATCCTGCTTTTGCTTCTTCTGGTGCTCTACGTGGTCGACCCGCTCCTTCCATTTCTTCTGGCTTGCCTATTAATAATAAAACAAAGAATTTCAGTTAACACAAATACTTTAAAAATATATTAATGCAATACACTACAAATTTTGCACCCTTTCAAATCTACAAATTAAGCCAAAGTACAGATTCCATTACATTTGGCTTAATCCAATAAGCCATACCAAATATTTATATTATACCTTATTCTATATATGACTTGCACATGAAATTTCCACTACCATTTAATTATAATGGTTTCATTTTTGAACCTTTGGGTGTGGGTAATCAATTTAAAATTGCATACCATTACTATGAATATTATAGTTAGTAAAAGTGTGGCAAGGGTAAATGAATAAGGCACACAGATCCAAATAGCGACCAAACTTTGCCATCATTAACTACCTTCTGCTGTGAACGATCCTCATTAATCATTACGTCTCAACAAAACCATCTGCGTCACGTTCTGTTGCTTTCTCTCAACAAGAACTTTTAATACCGTTCACTCCCATCTCAACTTAACTACATTTCATCTTCCATGCATACTGTACATAGCTCTGCATGCTCAATTGAAAAGCTAATATTTTTCTTTGAAAATTGTAATTACATTTGCAAAGTATCCAGAGAAGGCGAAGGTAATAATCGTAATCGTAAGTTGTTAGTAAGTTTTGTAACAGCAAATTGAGACAAGTATATGTATGCTTACTTATAGTCTACTAATATTTGCACATCTCTAAATAGCAACCCCAAAGAATATGGATACAGAGGGGAAACCCCTTGCAAATAACAAAATATTGGCTTCTATTGAATTGTTTTAAATAATCAACCTTACTTTACTTGTCTACATACTACTATACCCAAATATCTCTAGCCTATTAAATAGACTAACACTAAGTAACAGAGTAACACAGAAAACGTACGTTCACAAACATTAGATATACTACCAAATCCCAACTATAACTTACATAAACCAAAAACATGGTGCATTGAAATTCTCTGGATACAGCAAGTACTGCCTACAAGCGCTATTACATAAAGACATTATCCATCAAGCACAAAAGCAAAAAATAATGATCCCTTCATAGCTTTAATAGCTTATCGTGTATTTCGGATTTCCATCTTTATATAAGTATTACTATAAACACTGATAATTTGTTAATTTCTGCACCTCTAACACTAACAATGCGTGTCCGTGGGCTGGAGATTATAGCAGAACGACTAATATGGAATAATACGTATCTGTGCACAGTAGCCTAAAGCCTAGCCTACAAATAAAAGGCTCCATATATTACATGTATGCACAAAGCTGCCGTTCTTTACGTTGTACAACAACAAGACTCTTTGACTTGATGTTCTACATATAAAATATTTGTTAACTCTACAAGATAATAGCAGTGCAACCCAGCAATTTAATGTACTTGCTCATGTTCTTAAGTTCTTATTATCTACCATGAAGTACATTAAATAAATATAATATACATCTAATACATCATTACAAACAAAGACCAAGTTAGCCAACATGCCGTCAGTAGCATGATTTCAAATTCAGACACACACTTAGCCAGACGTAGACTATGCTTGACTTTACATTTAAACTTTAGAGCAAATGTCAAACATAAAACCATTGAACAATTGTAATTTGATACCTAATTGCATACAAGTTGCAATCACCACCATACTCAGGAAAGGAATGACATAGATGTGAACTTTGTGAGTACATAAACAGAGGGGTTACAACTGGAACTGACTTTTTAATACTTCTCGTAATGTTACACTGTTAATGTTAACTTTTCTAAACATTGCATTGAGGTAGTCAATGAAGATTGTCTTCTGCTCTAGTATAATGTAATGACTCATTCACTCGCACTTTATATAGGTACTAGTATATGGTACAATTGTATACCTAAACTAAATGTTTGTTAATAATCCAGTCCAGAGTCTAGGGATGCCCTGATGCAGATACTAAAAGTCTAAAGGTTAATCTTAGGTTAGTGCCTAATGAAGTCTGTGAATTCCGTTCCATGACTTTCATACATAAATAAATACGTACGAGTGAAATGACTAATATATGAAGTAGGTACATTTGGTACATACAAATAAATAAATGATAAGAAATAAACCTTTTGAACAGAGATGACTAAAAGCTATTTATTAGGATATGTATGCATAGGTACTTTACTACTGATACTATGGTAAGAGTATGGTACTATGCTATAATACTTCCCTATTGTTTATATTAGGATAATAACATGAATTCTAATAGTAATCCATTACTTTGACATTTGATCTGATATATGTACTGACTACTGACACTGACACCTGAAATGCTCAAATTCTAAAGGCAATTCATTGGATATGCAATGAAAAGAAGTGTACTAATTTAGTAATGAACAGTCAAGTCAACACTAATGGACAAGGACAATTCCTCAACAAACTCGACATCACTTGTATGAATGTATGTATTTATGTATAGTATAGTATTACTCAATCTGAATATACTTCCTAAACACTCTCAATCAAGTCAAACAAGTATTTTTCACAACCAATAATAGTGTTGATTAAAAACACGCAAATACTAATTATACTATTTATCATAGACACCATTAGTTTTGTCTTACATACTTACTAAAGGCAATTAAACCCGTCATTGTAGCCATTTAACTTTAGTTTATACTTTATCCTTAATATTCATACCATTACGTCTCCCTCAAGTCTAAACGGATTCTGACGGCTGAAAGAGCACATAACCTTATTGGATTCCATATTCTGGAGTTGCATGGCTGATGTGAGAATGGACTGGAGAGAATGGGCTAGACTATTTTACTAAAGAATACCGATGCTTTTCTTAGGTAAATACCAGGCCAGAGCTCTCAAGCAAAGACAGTATTAAATTACATGCATTGCATTGATACTTTGAAGCACTTTATTGTTGTACTTACAAGATAAGGGCAACGCGAAGGAACGAATGAATAAATATAAACAAAACACAACCCCTGTCCATTTTTATCTAACAAGTCACAAAGTTATCTGCTTGACAAAACTTTGTTTCGTATTCTAATCTAAATATCTTTATGCTTCTTTGTCAGTAGCTAAATACATGTCACTCTGTCACTGCCACACAGAAGTGTTTTGCACTGGAATACTAACTAATAGTAAAACACTTATTAATCCATCATAATTTACTTCAACACTGTTTCCATGTTCAATTTGCAAAACAATTCGCAATATAAAAGGTGATATAATAATAATAATAGAATAGTACCCTGTATATATAGTATTTAAATTGTATCCACAAGTTTCGCTGTCTTCTTGGTTTGTGAATAAGTAAGCAAAGCAACTCCCACGCCCACAACACAACATGACAGGAGAGTTACCTCCAAACAGGTATGTCACAAACATGACTAAATAAGATTTACCATTTAAATTCCTTTTGTTCGTTTTTAACTACAGACATTTTTCCATACTAAATAAAAAGTACGTGTGTTTACATGTGTGTAATATACACATTCACATTTCATATAATAGCCGGTCTATATATCACGTAATATAAGCACTGCAATGCTGGAAATTGAAGTTCATCGTCACTATTAATTATTAATGAATCACTACTTTGAATATTTGGTGTTGTATGCTATTTTCCGATCTTTAATTTCAAAACAATTGGCCATAGCAGGGTATCACCAACCCTAGAAAGAGGAACCGACGATGCGGAACTGATCAGAATTCTAGAATGCCCCGTTTGCCGTGAGCTTCCATTTCCTCCAATATTTACCTGCACGGAAGGACACACTGTTTGCTCAGATTGCCGACCAAAGATGACACAATGTGGTTTGTGTAAACATGCACTGTCTCCGAAACGGAACTACCCTTTGGAAGCAATTGTCCTCAGCTGTCTATATAAGTGTCCTTATAGAGAGTTCGGTTGTGCTAAATCAATCAAAGGAGAAAGCTATAGAAGCCATTTGCTTGTGTGCTATTTCAGGTAGAATTTTTTCTTATTCCTCCTTGCGCAAAGACTTCAGAGACGCAGTCATAATCTAGGCCCTTGGCATCTGCTGCCACATTACTACTAGCAAACAAACTGATTTATTGATAACTTGTAACTTAAATGATTCACTCTTTTCCCACAGACCAATTCAGTGCTTTCAATCTCATATCGTTCCTTGCACAGGAACGAACCTTAACTACAATGAGCAACAAATAATCAATCACTTGAAGACTGTACATCAAATCTACGTTAGTAGCCACGACCGTGATTACTATCCTACCACTGAGTGGACTAATGACTTGACATCGGGAGGTAAAAATAATTAGCATTAAAATATTAAAGAGATCGTCCATTATCTTATTTACCTCTATGGCTGTATGGCTTTGTCTTTGTCTATAAAACTGTTATAAGTACTTAAATCACTATACCATATTTATTGTAATTTAAGAAACTAATAACTTATTGCTAAATTGCCAAGGTACGATAATGTCAATGGGCTTAAAATACGATGGAAAATACTTCTTCAAGAACTCATATACAAGTAATTCTTCACGGTACTGGTGGCTATCTATACTTGGAAACGACGAGGATGCTCAGGGATACTTTGCAAGAATAATTCTAACAAAAACGAAAGATTGCAAGGTAAGATCATTCTGTATGTATATGTTTAAAATACGCAAGTGCTTTCACCACATAACTTGCTAATTACATTATGCGTATTGTTACTCTTTTTACACAGATGCCAAGAATGGAATGGGTAATTCCAGTTCACTCTTTCAGGAAATCATTCAAAGATGTACTAGAAAATGGCTATTACGCATCCGTTTCTGCAATTAGCCTTAAAAACTTTTGCCTTCGAGACCAAAAGAAAGACGATTCAGTTTATAAATACACTTGGAGTACCCAGTTCCATTTGGAAAAGAATGAAAATGAAGTTTGCGACAAACCGATTTTGCAAATCACAAGAATATAACATGGGATTAAATACAACATTGAGACCTCATTATTATGTCAATGAATAATCTCATCCTATATAGAATAATAATTATACTTAAAAATAATCTTTTATTCTATAATATTTTTATAAGTTTGCCAAAAAGCCACTTTAACATGGACACAATAATTGAGAGATTGGACTAAGGAATGTTTTCTGTCTGTATCAGAATATACAGGATTCTACTTAATATAAGCTAACTAATGTAGAATATGTACAAAATGTAGCTCTTGTAATTACCTACCTAATCTACATATTACTGTGCAATAGCCTATTGGCAATAGTGTAGATTGTAGATATACTATTCTTTCATACAAGACAGTATTTGAAAGACGACGTAAAATAAAATACAGTGCTGCTCCACTACAATGTTAAAATTCATTTTGTTTGTCCAAGTTACCACACTTGTGTACAGTACACAGTACACACATATACCTACCGCCGGTGCGGTGTCGACTATAAAAAGTATTCCGGAAGACTCGCAATTTCGAATTCCTTCCTATGATGCATCCATTCATAGCTAACAATTGCTCTTCAGATCTGCTCAAGTATAAACTGTCCAAATATCAGAGACAGAAATGCTGACAGAAAAGGATTTGCCCTTCGGTAAATATTAAATGTAAACTAAAATCTGCATACATCCCTCTTTAGGCTTTGACTCTGCCTTTCTACTGTTTCTACCATTACGTAATTGTTTGCTTTCGTATGACAGTTACGTCCAGCATTACTTGAAACATCTTTCTTCCTAGTATATAACACATATGCGACGACAGTAAAAATCATAATATGACGTCTCTAGTCTCAGCCCAGCGTTTTGAAGAAAAGACAAAGTACGAAAAACAAAGCGTTTAAGAAGCTTGTCTGACCCGACTCCACTGACTACCATAATAATGAAAATCAAACAACAGAAATATATCATAGACCAAAATTGTCAAACTACGACATACAAAATTAAATACAAACACAAATCTTTACATGTAAAGATTTGTGTTGTTTTTGTTTTTGTGTTTTGTGTTGTTTGTTTCAGTAGGGCATGTATGCCCTACTGAAACAGGTTACCAGTGGTATATATGTGAAACAACACTAATACTAAATAGTAAATATGTTCGCTTTTTATCCTACGGCCTACGACGAGACGACCCAAACCGAAATCTATAAAGGAACATAAGCACCAGGATCGCTTTTCCAAATCTTTTCGCTCCTTCAAACTTGCAATTTTGCCTGCCACATAAAAAGACAGTACAATGACATTCTTTACCTTTTCCAGGTATCTTGAAGAGACGGACGAGGGCATTTGGCTGGAAAAATTTACTCGTTTACTATTTCATTTCAGGCTATATTCCTATATATTCTCGTGAGCTCAGTAATGGAATACACCATATTTCTATGTATACCTAACTAACTAGAGTATCATATCCCACTTCATAATATTATATTACTACTGCCTAGAGTCGCTAGAGTTTGTATATATCGTCAAAACTCATTTGTCTGTGGGTTGAGTGAGATTGCGGTAATATTACAAAAAAGATCAAGATATGTATTACTTTTTGCATCACACATTGGCAACCTTTTCCGTACTCATGTCTAGGGCACAAATTTCATTATTAACACCACAGATAAAAAGCGAAATAATCAACCGAAGAAGAACGCATCTCTCTCAATTTTCCTTTCCGTGTCAGTGCCACAGCTTTTTAGTTTTCCACATTTTTCCCCTGTCATCTTTGATCTTGGTATACATCGGTATTCCCTTTGAGACTACTCCGATAACGATTGACTTAGTTTGACATATTCACACTTTTCATTCTGTCTCATCACGTTTAAGTTTTTTTTGGAGCAACGTTCATTTAGCATGCCCAGCCACATACAGCAATTATATTTCCTATACATATACACAATTATATATACCAGTTGAAAAAGTCAAAATACTGCGGAGCGGACCAGTAGTGGTGTGATGGTGTGTACCATAAAGTAAATTGAATGCTAAATAGTTTGCACCTGTAATCAGCTCAGGCTCAGTTAAATTCCCGAAAAAGTAAAATTAAACATAGCACGGCAGGCATCCAAAGAGAAATTGCGGCGAAAAATCAAATAAACCACATCCCATTATATCTACACCTTACATTTGTGCTTAGATGTTAGATTGTGGTCTCCCTACCTACACAATACACAACTACTGATATGTAGTATGGAATACATAATAAAAAGCAATCACGTCAAGAATCACGAGCTGTACTCATTAATTAATTATAGCATTGAATTTGATACCATACCTGTTTTATTTTATCTTGTTTTTTAATGGTCTTCTTTAGAAGGAAAGGGTCGTCGCGTATTTTTTCGCCTTCAGCTCTCTTCAATGCGGTATCCCATTTTCGACTTTCAGACACGTTCACTGCTTCGTCTTTCTTCCCTTCAGTCGTCAATCTGGAGATTTTACTTTCATAATTTTCAGCCATCTTAAGCAAATCTGTTGGCTTAGGCTTCCCCTTCCTTTCTTTCGAATTGGTCGAATGATCGTGTTTATCTTCTGATATGAAATCAAATTTAGAGTACACTACTTGACCATCGGATTTCACTACAGGCCGTTTTCTTAGAGGAGTCTTCTCCAAAATATTATTTTTCACAGAGCCCGGCGTTTCCACTGCAGGCTTTCTTCCAGATTTATCCGGCTGATTTGCATTGCCCACATTTGGATTTGATTGAGATATAAATTGTTTAGCCTTTTTAGGTTTTGGTTCAGAATTCCCGTCTTCATTCTTAGACCTTTCGATTTTTTTCAATTTCTGTTTCAGCTTCTTCTCGTTGCGTTTCTGAGCTAAATTTTAAAAACAGTAATTCAGGTAAAAATAAGCTTTGCTCTTGTTGTCATGTTCATTTCATATACAATTAAATACAATATAACACACACAATAGCTCTAATTATAATTTGATACTATCGGTTTAGTTTACGATATTATATTTTATATAATTAATTAAATACCTAATTCAGCCAGCTTTTTGTGGTATCGTTCTTTAAGTTCGTCGTGAGTGACTGCTCTAGTTACTTCTTTTTGTCCAATTGCTTCTAAGGTCCTGGCCCTAAATTTTTCTCTATTTGCTTTTTCTGTTTCTACATCATCGTCATCTAATAAATATTCTTGCAACTGTTCCTGCTGTGTAGCAATTAAATGGGGCTGCTTACTCTCTGGAATATACTGAAAAACTCGTTGAATAAAAGCAGTATCGTCTTCCCAATTTTTCCCATAGACCTTTGCGCTATACAACGACGTTAGGGGTAATTTTCCCGAAAAAACTCTTTTAGTATCCCTCCGTTTTCCCCTTTCCATTTTTCTTCTTTTCTTCCGTTCGGCTTCAGTTTCCCCAGGGAATCTTTCAGTCACACTTGAACCATTTGTGACCACCCCGTTTCCATTTGTTACAGTGACAGCTTCATCACCTTCGCCATTCATCTCAGTGTCCTTTTTCTTCTTGTTATCTTTCTTCACTTTCACCATTTTTGTTAACCACGGCAGAAGCTTTTTAAAAAAGAAATATCAATATTAGCTTCGCAATTTTTGAATCAAACTCGTCCTTTCCTTGATCCTTCTTGATCCCAGTCAGTTTGTATGTACTTTACGGGATCCCTCGGTCGCAAATGTTCCCATAAATCGTTGTGATAATGTCAGCCTAAATATCTATCAGAATTTTCGATTAAAAAGTTTCAAAAACTCAAAAATTGTAACACCAACACCAGTCTTTACGATTTACACGAGTCAAAATCAAAAACACGGGATTCTGTTCACATGTGGATATATTCGAAAGTCCCTCGTTTATATTCTACCAAACTTCTGAAGATTGTTTTTGCATGTGTGTTATGCCATCTACTACACAAGGTTCTCGTAGACGGACAATTTACTAGAGAAAGTCACAAAAGGTAGAGGTGCGAACAGAGTTCAATCTTCGGCTCATATTCTCGTATATCGTAGAATCAGCAGATTCAACTCTATTCAGCTCTTTTTATAGGGCACTTGAAGAATTTTGTTTTGAAATAGTTTTTGCCAAAAATTCCTTTGAAAAATTATCGTTTCATTCTAACCGTTTTGTGGTCAATTATTACAGTTATTCAAAATGTCTCTTCAACCTAGCTTGACGCCATATCTTCGCTCATTGTCGGTAAGTTAAAAAGAGTTAATACATAGCAAAAACAAAAATGGGTTTAATGAATGTCTAATCTAAGGAAATTCGGTTTTGTTTTATAAAAAGGAATAAAGTTAATATTCCGTAATCCGAATCCGAGTCATATTTCTATGTTATGGTATTACATATTCTGCTTTTGCAATAGTTGTATAATTCTAAACTGCAAAATAAAATTTTTTAGGTAAAAAATGTCCGAACATTTGCGCAAGCTGCTGCTAAAACGAAAGATGCTCACCGATCAGATTCTTCGGCAAGTTCTTACTCTTTCAAACCCAAAGAAGATGTGAGAACAACAACAGTGGATAATAACATTACCGTCTCCACCGTTGAAACAAACAAACCTTTGGCTAAGTTGGCTATTTATTTCAAGTAATATTATAATATATATTATATTCAATATTAGATTGATATAGTAAGATCTTGTACCGGGTACTGATACTTCAATGTCATAACTTTAATAATTAATGGAATCATTTTATAATTTTAATTAAGGGCTGGGTCACGATTCGAAACTGATGCATCTAGAGGCGCTGTTCAGTCCATTAGGATTGCCGCAGGATTGGGGACCACCGGGGCTACACAATTTGGAATAACCAGAAATATTGAGTTCAACGGAGGAAATTTTTATTGTACTACCGGAAGGGAATACATTGCGTACACACTCGAAGCTACAAGAGATAAAATGTGAGTAAAGTTCCGTTACAAGTTGTTATTTACGCTTGCAATCTATTTGGTATGCAAGACTAGTTATTATGTAATTGCGATTGAATTTCACAAATGACTGTGATGGTTAACGGAATAATATTTTTATCCGCAGTCAATCCCTTGAGCCATATTTGCAAGATGCTGCACTTAATCAAGCCTTCAAACCTTGGGAAATTAGCGACCATTTGCACAGGTTAAAGTTGGACAGGGCAACCCGAACTCCAGAAATTAGAATCTTGGATTTAATTCACAAGGCTTCTTACAGAAAAGGCCTTGGTTATTCCCTGTACAGCCCGAAATGGATGGTGGGCAATCACTCTACTGAAATGGTTCGGTTGATTTCTACCTACATTAAACTACTAATTACCTAACCTCATGGAGGGAAGGGCAGGAAATAAATAATTGAATATTTTCTTTTGTAGTTACTGAATTATGTAGACACCAATTTCGGTGAAGCCAGCATAGTGGCCGTAGGTCTGCCACATGAAAGGGTGCTGGATTTTGTGGCTCGTATTAACCTCAAAGAGAGAAGCCGTCAGGTTAAGCCATCGAAGTTCATCGTAGGCTCTGAAATCCGAAAGGAATCAGCAAATAGTCTAGCATATGTAGCGTTAGCCATTGAAGGTGGAAGGTATGTTTACATATTTATATATATTAATTATTAGCTATCAGTATGTGGTAGTTTATTGTGTGTTTAAGATCATATTTTTGTTAACGAAGAATGCTCAACGCTCTTGTAATGAACTTAATGTCAATGTCAAACGCTAATTAAGATGTTTTGTAACGTAGCATTACGAAGCCTAAAGATACAGTCGCTTCCGCATTGGTCCAGAGAGCCCTAGGAGCAGGCCCTAGAACAAAGCGTGGAACGAATGCTGGAGGAAAATTGACAGCAGCTGTTGGTGATTCTGCAGATAATGCCAGTGCTACTGCCTTCAGTGTCAATTATTCGGATAGTGGCCTGCTTGGTGTAATTATAGCAGCAACTCCGTGTTGCGTAGACAAGGTTAGTGCCATACTAATAAAAGCGCACAAATCAACTACTTTTTTATTTAGATATCCAAATGTTCTTAAATAATATTAATTATTAAATAATTTTATCTTAATTTCATTATACTTAGGTCACCAGAAAAGCATCAGAAATTTTGAAAGGAGCCTCTTTCTCCGAAGAAGACGGTGCTCGGGCGAAGAACCAGCTGAAGTCTGACATTGTCCTTGCTACAGAAACTGACGAAGGGAGCCTGGAAGAAATGGGTTTGCAAAGTTTATACAATAGAAAAGTCGCCAGCCCTGCTGAAATCAATGCTATCATAGATTCGGTAACAGTTGCAGACATGAATGCGGTAAGTAAAACACAATAGTCACTAATGTTGATTTTAAGATCTTCAATCCCCAATTGCCACAAATAGAGCAAATAATTGGTATTCCCCATATTTTTGTATTTTCAGCTCATCAAAAGGGGACAAGGGAAGGTTAGCTACGCGTCATACGGAAATATAGCAAATGTTCCATACCTGGATGAACTCAAATAGATAGCTTCAAGTATTGAGAAAATACATGCAAATAATATGTAATGTAGGAAACGTGAGATGAAATGAACTCTAAAATTTAGTCACAGAGTCGATGATACACGAAAGTAAAGTGTTTACAAAGTTAACTTAATTGTATCAAATATTATCCTGGCGTGTAATGTAACTGTAATTCATTGAATATTAAAATGTCTAATTGCGATGTCCACAAAATTGGCAAATGATCTGAATGATATTTATTTTTGCATTCATCTGATAGAAACTGGGTGCACAAATGTAGGCGTAAAATTATATTGGTCTTTCTGGATAAAATAGTACAGCGATTTACACTTTTCGATTTTAGTATGACATTTTTATTGGGTATTATAGCAAGGATTGTAACAATTGGAATATCATAGCGCAAAGTCGGAATGTTATAGTCTAGATTATAGTTATAGTTAGTTAGAGCTAACCTCACTGGAATTTTAGATACTGCACATTCTTTATTTTCAAAAAAAAATCATTGAGTTCTAATACCGTACTGCAATATAGTAGGGCTTGGTTCATGATTTTGTTTGGCTACATAATTTTTGATACTATAGCTACTGGCGTGTTGATTTTTAGTAAAGGTCATCGGTAGCATGTTAAAAATCTATTGTCAATTATTTTGGAAACTACTGCTAATAAATGCTGAATATTCCACAGCAAAGACAAAGATGTATGGATAATGTGAATTAGTACTAAATTCTTCATTTTAAACAACTGATGCGCCATAAAATTTGAAGAATTGGTTTTGTTTTTGTCCGAAAAATATTTACAAGCAAGATGCAATCCTGTTCTTTGTTTGCCCTTAAAGTGCTCGAAGGAGCATCACTGGTAATTTTGTAATGATTCTTTACGTATTCTATGAACCGAGTTTTTGACTTTCCAATAATTGCTGTCCCTATAATTCTGTAAGCTTTAATCAGCGATATGTACCGCTCACATGGACACAAAGTTAAAGTTTATGCAATTTATGGGATTTCTGTAGCTTATCGGTGCGATCGTGTTGTACTTGCTCACCGATGCCCTAAATGGAGACATGGAATTCGAACAAGAAGTTCGTGACTACGTAATGTTTCCCCGAAAAGAATTCCTGGACTTTATTCAGAATATTACGGCCAAAGATACTCCATTCCATGCAGGAACATTTCAAATTCTTGAATTTATGTCCAAAAATTCAAATTGGGAGTATGCAGCCTGTGT
Organism: Tomocerus mixtus; assembly: GCA_034694165.1. Classification (NCBI taxonomy): domain Eukaryota; kingdom Metazoa; phylum Arthropoda; class Collembola; order Entomobryomorpha; family Tomoceridae; genus Tomocerus; species Tomocerus mixtus. The sequence continues at coordinate 1,528 of JAQFYC010002577.1, read as the reverse complement.
TTTGCAAGGAGCTATGTTGATGCTAACGATGGGGCATATTTTTTGCCAATTTCAGTTTAGCACTGATGCTCTTGCGACGAAATTCTCTAAGGTTTTTAGATAAAGAATCTCATCCTACCTAAAATGTCAATTTCATGCATATATTTCTATAATAAAGGTGCTTCATTTCTTATCAGTTCCAGATTGTAAGCAAGATATTATCATATTGCGCACTTGGGGGTGCCATTACTCTGATGATCAGCATCACATTTTCGGAAGACAAGATATTTAGGCAAATTGTTGAATTTGTGATTAGACAGATGATAAGCGATGGAAAGGAAGTTGAGGTGGACCCACGTCTAGATTGGTTATGCCCTTACCCAGATTCAGTGCATTTAATGCAAAATCACGTTGTTGAAATTGTTATTGAGAGACGCGTTTGCGAATATGGATTTGCAAAATATATAGCTATGGTACACCACATATTAGTATTATGATTTCAATATTTTCATGCAAAACCACCTCACTGTGACTGAAAATGTAAAACTATCAATTTCATATTAAGAAATCTATATCATGATTTTTGCAGTTTTTGTTCGTTGTTGAATGTATAATCAATGGCTTGATGTACAACTACGCAAAAGCTGAAAAAAGTCGACTCGGACGCATTGCTTTGGCTAGATTTGCTGCTGAACGTGTTCCGATGCCATTAAACATGAACACCACTACTGAAGTTACATTAACTCAAACAGGAAACCGAATCGCCCCTTCTCAATTGATGGCAAATGATTTACCTCCGTCATATGACACTGTTCTTATTATAAACAACACGAAACCGGATATTCAAAATGCATTTGGAAACGCAAACGTATCTACTGAATCTAATGTAAATGCCAATTCTGCTACCGCACCTGCAATCGAGACTGAGACCTCACCCGGGACACCGCCACCCTCATATGCATTTGCCTTGCTTCGTGAAGGAAGCAAACCCGCATGAAATTGCGTAATTATAAATAAAAGTATTTGTAAGAAGCATAAGATAAACTATTTCATTCGGATGATCATAATAGAGTCAATAGTAATGAGCCACTGCAATAATAATGTTGACTTGTGTGGCTACACTTTTTAAGAAGATTAGGCAGACATGAATATAAATGTATCTTTGCATGTAGGTCGTAGGTCATCCCATCAAGTACTGTAACACAGGCAAACAAACATTATGTAAAATTAGTATGGATATTATATCTGTAGTGTGTATGCAAATAAAATCTCTCTGAGTTTTCATTCAAATTACTACACTTAAATAGTTTCGTATGTTTGTATCTAAAGTAAATAGCTCTAGATGGTTCAAGAAGAAAATGACATTCATTGTCCTTACACATTTGTTGCTATGTAAAATGTATCGAGTTTTGCAAATTATCATTTTGATCTTCATAAACAATTCGGAAAATTTTATGTCCCTTCTATGTATTTATGATACAATACAAGATTGGAACTTGCTGGATGCTGCCCTAGTCAGTATAATATACCTATATCTTCTATGAGCCAT
>JAQFYC010002576.1:0-24857 GCA_034694165.1 Tomocerus mixtus | reverse complement strand
CCATTATATCTAGTGTAAGTTTTACTTCCCTGGGGGGTGCTTGAGCACCAAAAGCACCATGGGCGCTACGCCCTTGGCAAAACATAATAATATATTATTTGAAATCTTAATACGAGACATTAAATGACATAAAACGATTACCTTATATTTCAACCAGGAGACAATAGGATTAGGATGACCACCAACTGTACAATTAAGCGTAATTGACGACCCGACCTGTTGTTGGATAGTCTGTCCAGAAGGGTGACTGGTTTCCAAAATTTTTGGTGTAATTCCTCCAGGCAATTTCTTGACATCAATGATATCCTCTTCTCCCCCGACAATTTTGCCATCCTTGTCTGCGTAAAGGAAAATAGTAGACATTAGCATTGAGAGTAAATCTCAGTATTAAAATTCCACAACCTTCACAATTTGACGAGAGGGGAATTCCTGCTGCAAAAGTACCTATGCAATAAACTTAACTAGTATACCATAATTCCTTCTGCTTCTTATTATGTTTCCACTCTACCCCTTTTATTATCACAGTAAATAAGATGCTTATACATACATATTACACAAATATCAGTAATAGTCTGATAGTAATTCTTGAAATATAATCAATCTACTAACTAATCGAAAGTATTTAATAAACCTTTGAAAATTCGTATGTAAAAGCATTTGGAAGAAGGACAGCAAGTAATTTCTCAGCAATATTAGCAACGTGCCACTTAATACGAAGACAAATAAATGTATTTACCATATCCATAATAAACTTTTATAACGATGAACAATTACGAAAATTAGGAGTGTGTTTTTCTTCCTTTTTGCTCAACGTAGATATCGTATCATGTTTAAAAATATAGATAACTGCTTCCAAAAGTTAAAATAGTAGTGGCAAATTTGTTAGCTTAGTGTCACTATTTAGCAAACCCATTCGGTGCTTGGTTACACCCGTTTTGTAATGGCTTATTTTCTATTTCAGAAGTACGTACATACGTAGCGATTTACAGGTGCATTTGATTGGTATTCTTTTTCCTGGTCTAAGAGTGGAGATCTCGTGCAACTGTTAACCTGGCACACTACCTATCAATTTGTCCCGTAGAAAAGAACTTTGGACCTGACAACAGGCGGCTTTGCAGAAAGCGATGTAAGCACAACTAGAAGTTGATTGAATGTGAACGAAGAGTGTGACCCCAATCTGGCGAATTGAATTTGGTCATAAATTGTCAAGGGTCCATTTGACTTGTCGTCACACTTTCTATGTAGCTCCGCATTTTCCTTCGTAAGCGTGTAAGCAGAGTAAGCACCTAGTTCTATTTTTTCAGATCTGCCTGCACGCACTGAATATGATGCTAAACTGAAGCTTAACGATGTGCTGTGATATCCGAGTCTGTTTTTACTATGCAATGCGCTAACCTAATAGGAAAACGTTTGTAGTCGATTCGCCGATGCGATGGGATGTGGATATAAATAGAGAAGAAAGATCTAATGGGGAGAGACATTGGTCTCGGTTTGGCCTGGCCTAGCCCTCTCTCCGTCTCTCCTTTAACATGAAATGACTTTACGTCTAATTTGCTCAGATTTATTTGATATGAGCTCCTTGTCTTTCTTCTGTATTAACGTAACCAGTCTTCCATGTAACTATTTTGTATACTGCAGCTTTAACTTAGTTGACGACAACGTAAATAGTTGCCTACCAATATGCACGCTTAAGTACACTTCTTAGATATTTTTGCAGATTGGATACTATTCTAGGTTTTCACTTGGAAAGGAAATACCGTTGATGGGAAGTGGGAAAGGGGATCAATGCGGCATAGCAAATGGAAAATTGCTTTTGTAAAACAACCATGAACGTACATGAGCACTTATTTGACGAATAAGACAAGAAACAAGAAAACTAATTCAGAAAGAAAGGCAGCCTTTAACTGCTTCAAAATTTTGGCGAGGGCATGCTATATTTTATATTTTTAGGACACCCTATAAAATCATTATTTTAACTCCTCCATAGCACTAAGAAAATATTAGCCTATCAAACCTTACAACAGTGATTATTTTATCATCGTGAACCATCTCAATTTACGAAAAAGCAAGTTACTTTCCTTAGTAAATAAATGAATTCTTCAATCTAAGCAATCCATTCAATCTTTAGTGTTCTACTGTATTAATATATTATAACCATGTAATGCTCAGGTTATATTTATCCATAGATCCTTTAGCTGTAGGGGTTGTGGAGAATTTGCCTGTCTGTTACTTATGTATTAAGTATAATAATTGAACGATTTATTGCAAACATCAAAGGAACCGTAAGCTAGTACTAAAACACAACTGTCTGTCTACCGACGCAAAAAAACTCACCAACGCTGATAATATGAAGTATCCATAAATGCATATTTACTAGCATTTTTATACCACCAATGATATTAAGATCACAGCTACAAATAATAACTCTACCAAAGACCTTGTTGGACTTTTGTCATCGTTACACAAAAAATGTATTCTGTTTAACAATTATAGATATGATTTTTCACTAACGTATCTTTAAGGTCTTCATTTTTCAAATTAAAAAAGAATATTTATCTATAAGCTTTACCATTTCTGCCATAAATGCAAACAAAATACACAGATCCGACAATTTAATATTCGCTGTGTTTGTAACCATCATAGCTGTAAATTAAATAGGTATCACACTTCAAACACGGGAAGCCACTTTAAGTTCTATGTTATTATTTTATATGCTGTAGTAAATATATTGTGTTGGAGATCTACTTAACTAAGTGAGCTAACAAAATGATAAGTTCTTTACAAGCCTTCAAAACTTCTTACAATGATTTTACTGACGCTGTCAGCCAAACATTCTCACAGTGCTTTAATACAAACAGGCTACAACATACACAGACATATAAACATTACTAGCTACAGGCAAGGCAGAATTAGAAAATACATAGCTATTGCAATTTAATAATAATGTTTGACAGTGCTGCTATAGTAGATCTATTCAGCAGACCCTATAACATTGCGGCTCAGATTTCTAGAAAGTGCCTTTAGAATTTGGATATGCAATGCAACGACCTGCGGCAAGTCTTTTTAGACGCTTCAACGAAATTTCATCACTTTCCCTTTCTCTCTTGAATTCTCTCCCCCAATTCTTCAATTGCATACTTTCGCTAAAAACTTTACCCCACTTACAATAAGAAGTTTTCAGATAAACGTGCACTATGCAATACACTCACATACTTACTAAGCTCACAACTTAGCTAAGCTACTAAAGATATGATATTGGTAGAGTTTATTTGCCTTATACTAAAGTAAGGACTCGATGCATGTGCATGTGTACGCATTTTCTTTTCATAGAAATGGAAAGTACGGAGACTAGAAAGAAAAATATTCCCTAATAAAATGTCTAGGGTCCTAATATTTCATCTTTAGTGAATCCCTTTTATTTACATTTACTGTAATAGATAGAATGCATAGTCGCACAGATTTTATAAAATGTAATTTGAGCTTTCTATCATTATGTATCTATGAATGTATGTATCAGTAAGCAAATTCAGGATAACCCTTTTATCCCGTATTTGTATTGCATTGCTACTTATAACTAGTCGGCACTAGTATATAAATTTTAGAGGAGTTTTGGAATATTAATCTTATTTTCCATGCATTTGTAAATGTATATGTAAGTATATGAGTATAGGCAAATGGTAAACTGTAAAACTACAAATAGTTGGATTACAGGAGAAGACAGACAGCAATAGCAGATATCCTCAGATAGTTTAGTTAGTAGATGTTATGTGTGTTTGAGGATGAGAAATGAAATTGTTTAGTGTACATATAGATTGTAGATGGCTTATAGGCCTACCATATTATTGTACTAATAATATGAAGAAAGATGATATTGCATAATGATAAAGAATATTAAAGAAAACATGAGATAGACATTCAGATCCAGCTTTACATATACTTACACTAGATCAAAGAATTTTTATCTCACGCATGATTCTGTCTGTGTCTGTGTGTGGTATGGAATTTCTTGCGTGTGCAGGGGTTGAGCTTCAAATGATGAAGAGACACATACTTATTGCAGCAGTAAATATTCTAAGCTTTTTACAATCATAGTCTCAATATATATAGTCAACTAACCTGTGACAACGAAATTTATTAATATCATGTACATATACAGAATATGTACATACGGAAGGATGCTGTGAATGATATTTGCAACCTATGTGAAACTGAATATAGAATTTAGCTATTAGGCATTAGGGATTTCTTTAGCTAAAATACAAATCTCTTTACAATAGAAAAATGCTTTCAAAATTATTTTCAAATGTTTATATTCGGTTTATTTTGAGAAAATATTCATTTTAATAGTCGAGGAGAGGGATGCGATTTATTTCTATTGAACCTTTTCTTAATTCAATTATTTATTCCTTTTGGATAAAATAATTTTGCATACAAACGAAAGTCATCACTTTAAAATAAAGTAGTATATTTTAATTTAGCACGTATTTTGTACTTGCAAACTATTACTGTAGCAATTTTCAATATGACGAGCTTCAATGTTACTTATCTTTAGTACATAATATTATAATTAGTTAATAATACTTAGAATATTAGAAGGGAGAATGAGATACTGTGCTATCAAATCGTATATCAAGTAAGCATTCTCAGTATAAATGTAGTGGAAAGTTTTGAGTGTCAGCCTTGATGATCAACAGAGAATGAATAAGGAGATGCAATATTCTAAATAGTTGGGAATGGCAATGAAATAGATTGTTAGGAGAATGGAATTGCCAGTACATTATTGAGGTATTTAGCAGGAATTTAATGAAAAATCTTATCCTTCAGTGGAAATGCTAGGAAGAGTAAATCAGGGTAGATCAGAGCACATGGAAAATAGTATATCTGACAAGGAAGACAAATCTATATATCCTTATATATTTAGTATTGTGTAAGTTAAGAATGTACTAGGGGTTGTTATTGTATTCGTACATTATGAGCTTTTTGTTTGATGTTGGTTTATGTTACGTACGTACGTATATTATTATTAGATAGAGCTAGGAAGTCCATATTATTGTCAATAGAGTAGAGCATGAGAGATTGGATTCGTGTGTTTGAGGGAGGACGGATGGAGATGGGGATAGGTATTGAAGGACTGATCTAAAATGTATGTACTATTCCTAGTTGACAAGAAGAGTGCATGATCTGGCTGCTGGAGACAGTCATTTCTAACATTCTTAGCCAAAAAGAATTCTAAGATTCGATAGGGTCGTCATTAATCATCTGAGAAAATTTTTGAGTTGACACTCGGGGCTTTAAAGTCTAGACTAGAATATCCACTTTATTGGCGGCTGGGAAAATAGGCATCTGTGACTTTTGGGAAAGCAAAGTGGTTCTATGTCTCCTCCACCTCCTTGATCTCCTCTTCTTCTGTGTACAAAATACCCTATACTACTACTACAGGAGCATGCAGCAGCGAAAATTTCCCGGGTTCTCTTCTGTCCACAGAAATGGCTTTGTGCGAACATAGAAGACAACACAAGACAAGTATTTGCCATCACGTCACACAACACAGATCCCATTTTCCCTTTCCCTACTGTATTCTAGTACTACTAGTGCAGTGCATGTCTATGTCTGTCTGATTCTTCCTCTTCCCACCCAGTCAATCTTCCACCAGCAACAACAAAATCATTCCTTCCTCAATCTTCACCCTCACAACACAAACCGTCAGTCGGATCTCGCATCCCAGTCTCAGTCGAAAGGCAAACTGCACTAACATACTGCAAACTGCAATTCCTGTAAAACTTCCATTTATAGGGTATGCATTATACAATATACGGAAATATTTCTGTTCTTTCGATGCACAGAAGAGAAATATGTTATGGGAACATCCACATACCACAAACAGTTATCGGGGGCTCAATCATCTAATATAAATTCAACAGTAGTGATGCAGATGCGATACGATACTCCATGGCAAAAGCTTTAGTAAACGCATACCATACCAGGGAGAGGAAGGGTTACCATAAAAATATGTTTCCTCTTTCTCAAGTTACTTTATACGGAAATCTGCTATCAGTACCTTAGTTTTGGTTCGTGCTCTATCTCGCTTTATTCACATTTCCTGTGGGTAGGCCGTAGGCAAGGGTCAGGCCAGGTTAGGCTATCGAACAAACCAAAAGGCTCGTTAAGTTTGTCTCTATAGCTTTTTCTTAACAAAGTAAGTAAAGAAAACGAAAAAAGTATAATGTTTCCTATTCCTAGGTGTTTTCCCTTATCGCTAGTCTGTGCTGGTCTATCTTCGCCTAACATTACATTTAGTTAGGTTAACATAGAAAGAAATGTGTCTAAGATATGCCATCGCAATGATGATATCAGCAAGCAGGCATTTATTTGTCTTTTCCTACTGTATGCTTGTAAATATGGCTGAAAGAAAACATAAGCCTGACTAAACATAAGAGTGACAATATAAGTAACACTGACATCAGTAGGTATTTGTACCAAAGTTATCCAGGCAGTCAAACTATAGTGTAATATTCTTTTTGTCTTTCTACACTGCGTGAGGACTGGCTGGGCTGGCCTGGCTCACTATCACCAAACCAACACAACGCAACATCCTCTAGGTCTTCCTAACTCACAATCAGTCAATCATTCACTTATCCTGCCATTCCCTTTCCTTTGACAAAATATCTCTCTCACTCTCATCATTATTTTCACATCAATAACGGACGAGGAAAGGATTTACTCTGACAAAAACTTTTCTCTAACATTGCATATTGCATCGCTACACTATACTTTCACACAACTTCCACTTTCCTATAGACATACAGACAGTAGTATACCTATGCTGTGTGCATATTATTATACCAAGCCAGTTTTCACTCACTCAACTCCTTCCTACCTATACAGTAGTATCTTTAAGTAAAATAACATCTAGTATCTTCCCCTTTAGTATCCTCTAGCTATTTTTTTTATCGTTTTTCTTTACTATTTTAAAATCTATGAAATATATAAATATGAATAGGTAATATATAAATTATATTTATATATGCACAGCAGATAACTTGCTTCTATATATGGTATTACAGCTATTGTAGATATTTACATGATTCCTATTGAGTTTAAACAAAGAATCGATTAGCTGTTGCTAATGTCTCCATCTGCACGTCTGCCAAATTTGCTAATCTGGATGGAGTAAACACAATTATATGGAGGTGCTAATTGCTTATAGTCTGAACAAATTTTTTTTTCTTAGACAAAATTACTGCAGTCGGAAACGTTTAGACAATTTTTGTCAAAAAAATAAAGTTACGGAATAAAGTTTTGAAAGCGTCTGATAAAAATTGCCTCTAATGAGTACATTTTATTAACTTTTATTATTACCCCACTTATTCTACACAATTTGTTGAATATAAGTAATTAAGTAATTATGATTAGACATAACCTTCGAAAGCCACAGAAACATTAAGTAAATATGCATAATTTATAATTGCCTTATGCTGTAATAAAATAGTATCGTTTCAGTGTGCATACTTTAATTCATAACATTGAACGGTTTTCTCAAAGACTCCACTAAATAACCGCAGTATTCCTAAGCTTTTGGAAAGCGTCTCAAGATTTGTGGTCTACCTACACAGACCTCATAAACAAATGTAAATATTGTATCACACTCATCCCAGAAATACACGAGCTGGAGCAGAGAGCAAAGCAAACGTGTTGGATGTACAACAATCTCAAGTGAAATCTGGTGTGCTTACATTAGGTCCCCTATGTAAAGTCAAGCCAAACTGTACAGTCAATCTCTATGGACATGGACATAAGTAAGACGATAGATGTTTTAAAGGGAAAAATGCTTAGAACTTGGTAGAAACCTTCTTTGGATGGAGCTTGGAAGCCAAGTAAGAACCTAGAGAACAGACACTCAGACAAAACGAGTTCCAGCGACTCAAGTCAAAATCAGCTAAAGGATTTTGAATTGCATGAGGGTGAAGACAAGAAGAAGTGTAGTGGGTCGCTTTGAAGACTTTTCTTGTGCTTTGCTTGTTCCTTTCACAGATCAACAGAAACACTTGATACGGAGCATATGTCGACTTGAGAAAGACCACGAAAAAATCCTGTAAACTTTGTCCAAGTCACGTCTCGATCTTTAGATTTGAGTTCATTCATACGGTAACGTTATTATCAGTACAAAAATACAAACTCTGTGCACATAAATACATTTTATACCTAAAGCTAAGTAAGTGGTGTGTGGTGAGTAGCTTCTTACTAACTGCTAAATGTACTTACTGTACCATATACATATACAACATAGACAGATGTACTGTAGGTATAGCTAAAGTTACTAGTGTTTTAGTTTTACTTCATATAGAAATGAACATGCACAATTCAGCGTCGAAAATTGAAAATGAGGGTTAGCTAACAACGACTAGAAACTATAAAATTGTTAGGATAAAAGGGAAAACTTAATTAACTTCATATACATGTAATATTTATACAAAAAGACTGTGCATCAAAAATTTTGGTCAAAGTTAACTTGCATCAGGATTTACTTAAAAAATGTCAGATATTTGAGTATTTAACATTCAATTCCACAATCCGCATAACTACAGAAGTTGGAATTTTATTTTTCAACCCAAGTCAATTGCATACTCATTGCCCTTGATTGGCCTATTGGGATTGTTCTACGAGAATTAACGCTGAGAAAGTATTCGGGTTGTATTATTAGGTAATGTATGAGATTAGACTGTACTACAACTAGATGCTAAACCCCTGAACTCTCTGGAATCTCCATAAACCTCCTGGGACTCAATTGTTTTGAATCTTAAGATGAGTAAGTCACAAGCACAAGACTAACTATTGAGAGCTGTACATACCACAACGACTGAAATTATGTTTATGGAACAAACGAACATACTATGTAACATATAGATTTATATTTAAACCCGAAAGTAGACTAGACTATACTAACAATACATAAGTATACTTAACATTCTAATGTTGTAAGCATAGTTAGTATCTCTCTCTCGCTATAGATTTGATAGCCTGTTAGCATTGCATAATGTAGTATTTACTTACTATGTACGTACATGTAATAACAGAATTTGGTTATGCATTCAGGCGGATCATATCTACAGAAATGTACCTAACAAGCTATGGGACAGATAGTAGAATGACGATAACTGCACACAAAATAAAACAATATTATATAGAGTTATCTATGATTCAATCTAAATTTTTTTCCAGTCGAGTTGATTCATTCGTCCACACACATGCAGTGAGCATGCAATTGAATGTTTTGTTTCTGTTCTCTGAATAGATACTATTACATTACAAACAGTATTATAAATTAAGCATTCCCTTGGCTTTACTCTCTTCTCTCAAGCAAGAAAATCAGACAGAGCAATGATTTGAATCTCTCTGTCTCTGTCCTCATGGGATCCTCGTGTGGTCTGGATGGCAGAGCTCTGCGGTGTGGTGACAACCACTAACAGTCAGCATCTTAAGATTAGTGTCACTGACACCGACACAAGGGACAATGGAAAATCTTTCACCTCTTCTATAATATGCATACAATACCTTAACGGACCTATTGCAAGAAGACACACAGATATAACATAAGGGATATAGCACATACACAGTAAATGTAATCAATTGACAAGAAATTTAAGCCTGGCCTAGCCAAGCAGATTAGAATTAAATAGATTCCGTTTTCTTAGTATTTGCTAACACATTGAAGGGCATGAAAGACGATATTGACGCATTTGATGCAATAACTACATAAATTAAAAGCTGCTATCGCTATACTCTAACTCTAATTCTATGTAAATCTTACAATTTCAGGGTTTCCAAATTCTACTAAAATATGAAAATATTCGCTATTAGGTATAAATATAAGTATTGCGCATGATAAGCGGCCAGCTATAAAATTACACATTATTGGGTGTAAAGTAATTCACCATCAACAATAATGTTGGTCTGCAATATATATGAAATTCAGTTGAGTACTTTATATATAGTCTACAGTTGGTTTGAGTGCTAAAAGGTAAATGTAAATCTTGTTACAGCTTACCAAAGATGACAACCCTCGTGGAAATTGCTTTGCTGCCAAAGCCGTTGACAGCTTTGCAAACATAGTTGCCTCCGTCTTCAGCGACGACTCCTTTGATCCGTAATTTTCTGCCCATAAAACGAAACCGGTCCCAGCCTGGTGTAATTGCCTCTCCATCCTGTAAAACAAAAGATCACACAACCGAATATTATTGTTTACTCCTTTCCGTCTATTCGTGATCACGTTCTATAAATTCCTCCGACAAATAAAATGAACATTATGTACTTAGAGAGTAGGAATCCTTATATCCTATATCACTAGGCTACATGGGATACTTTTGTGTACATAGCACCTCGGGAATACTTGTATGTGCAGAATACTGACTGACTGAGATTACTTTCGACAGTGTCAGACTACAAGGTTTTTATAATATGTCAAGCAAAATAGCATCCTTTTTATCAGCAAATGTGTTCACATTATATCATTCCACAGCTTATATTAGGTTCGATCGAATTGCGTAGACATAGTACGTATTTTACTTCGAACACATTTTAAGGTTTTGCTCAATATTGGTTCATTCAATCACGTTCGGTGTGGTAAAGGAAGAAAAGTAAGTCAGCTTTTAAGGCAAGTTTGTACCATGCCATATTATGCCACACGACATGTTAGATCACAGCTGTATAATAATCAAAAATCCTCTAAAAAATACTCCTATCAGCAGAAATTATATTTTGCTCCACATAAACTACTTCAGATATTAGAATGGCTACCTACTACTCATTGTTGAACGTAAATATTATTTATTTTGTACGCATTCTGGCTATTTTCAAGTGAAAAAATTCAAAATTTAAATACAAAAAACTTATATATTTGGATCGTCTGACATGTGAGCCCGTACGTGGTAAAAAGAATAACTGCCAATTCTTTTTAAGATTTTAGATATTTTACAAAATGTATGAAAGAATATATTTTTGTCATTTCAAGGTTAAAGTAAGGGATATTTTGCAGTTGAGGTTGAGGAGGTAGAGAAGGTGGAGGATGTTGAGGAGAGGTTATGTATTCGCTGATAAAATCTTTAAAATTGCAGCTTATTTAGCTGAATTAAAAACTATTTACATAGCTACTATATAATTATAAATCATGAATAAACAATTCATTCTCATTGGTATTTATGTTTCAAGGGAAATGCAACATTTCAATTCACAATTATATATGAAAAAAGAAAGATAAATATGAATGTGTATTGTCTACCTCCTCAACCTCAACTGCAACACATCCCTTACTTTAACCCATTTCAAAGCACTTCATAAACTAATTGACGATATTATAGCTTACCTAGATTTTGAGTTGAATAACTATACCTATCGTCAGAAAAATAATTTTACCATAGTACGTATTGCTGAAGAAGTAGACATCTGTCTAATTAAGTTCATGGAGGAAAATGTTCGCAAATCCATTCTAATAGGTATAGATATATTTTTATCTAGGATGGAGATGCATACGCGGCGATGCGATGATGGCACAAGTTAGGATTGCTAACCTTATTCGGTATTCGTATATTAATCTCATCCTGCTCTTGTATTGTTTAACAGATTATGCGACCAGCTATGCATAAAATAGTGATGGAGGGCTCAATATTCTGGGTATTTATCTCACGGTAAGTTCTAAAGAGATTTTCCCTACTCATGTTCATCCACTGCCACTCCATCTGAATCAATATTGTTCTTCTAAGAAATCGTCTCACCTCTCACTCACTCCCCAGTCCCCATTACCATTATTCCATCCATCCACTATTAGGCAAAAGCAAACTAAAATGGAATTATATACGCAGTATAGAGTACAGTACACTATATACATGATACGAAATATCTTTGCAATTCAAACTCGAGAACTATCCTACAGAAATATTCTTCTTTATATTTACTTTCTTTCTACATATTCGACAGATTCACTTTCACGAGAAATGAAATACTTTTCCATCGAACTATGCCATTCTGTCACACTATGCCTACCGAATATAATATAGTAATAAAATACACTATGATTATTGGCTCTGTGAAAGTCTATTTTCAACAAAAGCAGCTAAAGAATTATCTTTCTGTCCGTCATCCATATTGCCAACGTCTCTTTAATTTAATTTGTACCGCTTTTGGCCCTTCTGCAGTTTCATCTAATTTCATCAATCCTCTCCAAATTATTCGCAATGAATCTCAACTTATACTGTCTGATATCAACTTACTTCTCGTCAGCCATCTCATTCACTCATGAATACTAATAGGCAAGGCCGGACCCAGAGGGGGGGGGGACTATAGGTATTTCGAAAGGCTTTATCAATGAGATGGTAATAAATAAATATTTTTTTGTTAATCTTGTCATTTTAACATTCCGCCGTGTAGAGATGTACATTATTTTCTGCATTATATATAATGAAAATTGACATTTCTTTAGGAAAACAACAATCAATTTCCAAGACAGGAAGCTTCCGGCGACTTTGAAATGAAGGTGCCAGTACATAAAACGACATTCAACATCTGAGTGTTCGGAAATGAAATATTTATTATATCGTCTACTCAGCAAGCGTTATGTATGCGGATATGCTACTACTATAGTTATGCTGCTACTATAGTGTAAAGTGAATAGTGTGAAACATTGCAGATATTGATAAAATGTTTGGTTGGCTTTTGCAGTAAAGTAGCCATTAGAGCTAAATCCACACCTACCTTTAAAAATTTAAAACAACGATGACTTTTAAGGTAAAGTGGCATTATTACTTGAACAAATAACAAGAAGGTATGCAAATATGTGCCTAAATGTGAAAATAACAATTTCTAGCTAAGTACTTGTAGTCGTAGTGGGAGAAGTCTCAAAAGGGAGATAAATAAATAATGATCACACTTATGAATAAATCAAAGGACACGAATTGGGGAATATGTTATTACACTTATAGGGTGACTCACCTTAGACCATTCGTACATTGGCGAGAGTGTCGAATTGATCGGGCAATCCAATTTGAGAGTTTCGCCAATAATCGCGGTGTATTTTGTTATAACTTCTCCGCTAATATGAGGAGGATCTGAAAAACAAAGAAAGCAACTTTATTTTATAGAAACGTTCAATGTAAACGATTGTATCTCATTGTTGTCCTTATTGACATTTATATTAACTTGGCTATATTATAATTGTAGTATTGTCAATTAATACCTTCACTATTTTGTATTTTCGGGGCATGTGCGTACACAAAAAAAGTATAGGTGTAAAATATGCATTAAAGTTGTTTCTAGAGACCATGTTATAGTAAAAAGAGGATTGACGTTAGAAAGTGAAACTCTCTCTGAAATTATTTTTGACGTAATTTAATTATCTACACGCAGTAATAGAATGATTAAAAATGATTTTACAGCACAATACGTTGCGTAATGGAATGATCTACTGTTACTTGTTATTTCTCTATTAGGCTAGTATTGCTTTATTTCACTACTTTCATTTAGTGTCGTATAGGCTGAATCATTTTGGATTGAGTCTTTCTGTCAACACTTGAGAACTACGCGTATTCCACAATAGCGACTGAAGTCAATCATCAGAACTGAGTTATGTATTGAAAACTATTTTTGCGTGGGCATACGTACTACGTAGTATCAGTCGCCGATCATTCACCGATTTAATACCGTCAACGCAACGCAATGGATTTAATAAAAATGTAACACGTGAACTCCTACTTATCCTGCTTCGTACATGTATTACTAATAATAGCATCTTGATGTAAAGCATGTTCTAATGACATTTTCTTGTATCTTATAACTCTCAATCAGTAAGGAGGACGTTTTTACATATAGCTGTTCATATAAAGTTTAGTTTCTCCTACAGATAAGTCAAAATGCCAACAAGTTCGTTGATAGTCTACAATTTTTATCATTCTAAATTGTTTTCTTGAGTAGAAGGATAGGTACATGTTATTTGCTTGATGCCACATTTTTCTAGTTTCTAAACTTTTGTAAGTTCTGCATAGCATATCCTAGTTCTGATGATCAGGCATCCATTCTCATAATAATAATGTTTACTGCGTAATTGTAATTTTACAGACGGTTGCAAGCACTTGGTCACAATACATTGGTTAAACAAAAAAGAGATGAAATCTAGTATTAGTTTGCTCTTTCTATTTACTTTTGGGCTGCTAGTTGGTAGGCACCAACTGTTGTACTGAAAATACGTCTATGACTACAAAATAATGCAGGTACTGTTATTTGTTTATGCGTAGGTACCTATATGTATTGTGAACATAAGTACACCTACTACATACTTACTCCACTTTCGTAGTATATTTGTACTTATTTCGTCAATACACTTTCCTACGCATACATGGTAAATAATAGAAGCATTTGTTGTTAGGGTCAAGTCCTTTTTGTCAACCTTTTCCGAGCCCTGGGCATTCTCTGGTTTGGTTTGGTCTGGTTACAATTAATGTGTCCATGTGTCTGATGTGAGTGTCGATTTGATCGGACGGGTGTGCATTGAATTGGAGAAAGAATGCGTGTATTGACAATAGAAAAGCAAACGAAGCTGGCTCTAGAATGGAAATGAGATCTTTCTGTGTCAATTTTTCTCTCTGTCTGCAACAGATTGTATCAGATATTTCTAACAAAACTACACTATGCCTAAGTAGTTCCAGTTCCAGTTCCAGTTCCAGAGTAATATAATTATCCTAACACATTTATACTTACAGTAGGTATATGGAACAGGTTAAATATAACGAATTCAATCACCATATAAAGATGTTAAACGAGTTGTCATACCCACATGTATATGTATTTACATAACTACCACCTATATGCATTTTTACATTAAATAGTATGTGTCAGTCACTTTCTATAGATGAAAATAAATAAATGCATGTATTTGAAGTGGAAGTTGAAGTAGGAGCAGTTGTGCACATCTACTTACCTCGCTCTGTCTCTTTTAGAATGATTTCACAATCTAAAAATCAACAACGCTGTTCTGTGTACTCTAAAGTACAAACAGCGTTGACGGATATGAAAATCATAACTTCAACTAGTTTAGAAAGAATCCACTTAGTTGACGAAAAACTAGCTTAACGCTAATAGGTTTTAATATCCATATTGCAAGTATATGTGTAAAAAGTAACTTCGTAGCTTCACATTTTATCATTTGACAAGGAGCAGGGATTGAATCTGCCCTCTTATTTACTAATCAAACGAATTTGTCACATTTGCAGCTCAATTCAATTACAGCAAAATGATTCATGAATCGTACTTTGACGAATAGAAAATTGACTTTAGTGTAGTCTATTGTGTACAATGATAATTTGGTTATCTTTATTAGGTTTTGTACGTATACGTTTGCTTGTCCTAAAATACGTAGGGGTAAAGAAGGGTTCTTAAATAGTAGAAACAAAGGCATCTGGAAATTACCAATTGGCTTCCCTTTCATTGGTCTAAAAGATGGTAGGGAAGGGATGATAGGTAAGTTGTCTAAACATGTACACAGTTCACATGCATATGTTATTTATCATAGTACCTAGATATTTATGCAGAAAAATTTGATTGAATCAATTTACCTTTTATTCCGGAATCTGCAACACTCAGCAATGGCCAGCAAGTAATCGCCAAACCGAAAAGCGTAAGGTTCTTCATGGCAAATCTGAAACAAAAAATTAAGTGATGACTTGGTGATACTATACAGTATGTGTATAGGTATATACTATATATATTATAGTACCTAGATATTTTCATATATTCCAAAAACTTTTGCAGAAACATTTAATCCACATACTTTGTAGATTGTGAAGAAGGGTGAGATATTAGTGAGTTGGCAAATGCAACAATAAATGCTTCCAAATAATTTTGGTAAAGTTATTTTACTGATCTACAGAATTTCAATGTCTCCTTAAAACTTTAAATTATATATTCCATGTATTTTGACTGAGAATTCTTTCAATTCAGCATTTTTTGCATAATGCAATAGTAACTATAATTCAATCTTAAATGTATACAATATTAGTTATGACTTAATCCATGATTCATGCCACATGCGAAATCGGCATAACTAATAACTTCAGACCTGAGCACCCAATTCATGTTCTAACAAATATGTATTTACATAATTCATAAATAGTATGCCTATATGCATAAGTATATAGCGACAGATATTTGTTTAGTATAGGAATTTATTACTCATAGTAGGGTAACGCTGCCTTGAATATTACTCATATTGTACAAAGTAAATGCCAGCAGAAATTGTAAATGTAGACTTGATAAGTTACCATGCTAGCTGAATATTCATCCCTCGTGTTCGGGATTATATGCTACTTAAATATGTAAGTATATGTAAAGACGAAGTTCGTCTAGAAGTCAAATACTTACCTTGCACTTAGGTAAGGGGGCTTTAGACCGATTCCTTATTTTTATGCAAAAGCTTACTATAGCTATGTAGATACAGATAGAAAGTGGAAATGTTTGTAAGTAAACGTAATGTAAGTGAACCATGCAACACGACTGCATACCGACAAGACTCAAGACCAATTCACGATTTCCTCGTTTTTCGACTGCTAAACTTCTTTAAGCAATAAAATGAGTTTAAGTGCATGAATAGCTCAATTAAGTATGAATTTATGACATAGCCTCACATAATTTTCCGTCTGAATATATAACAGTGGATTAGATTAGGCTAGGCTGATTCAGTGGCCACACATGTCTTATGGTTATTCTCAGAGCTTCGTTTAGCGGATCGGCAAATTCTCTGAAAACACATGGAATTTGTCTTTCATTCATAACAGATAGAGGAACGCCTGAAAGTATTACCCAAGGAAAAGGAAAAATGGTCTTACAATTCAATAGCAAACGTCTTTTTCGTTTTATCTTTACTCAACCAATATAAATATAGATTTCTAAGTACAGAAACAGGCAATTTAGTAAAGTGCGTCTACTAATAAAATAACTCTTTTCTTGAAATGCTTGTAAAATTAAGACAATTTACTACGTGGCTGAGATTGTCTTTGACAAAATCTGTGATAATTACGGATATGAATGATGCATGGCAATTTATAATTCTCAGCAGCCATTGAAACAAAAATGAACTAATACCATATACCTACATAATAAATATAATGTTCTTTGCTCTGTATTTTATGCTCACACATTTGTAGATATATGGTTGTTAGAAAGAACTCTAATTTCAACTTATTTCAATTCTCACTTACTATCCTCTTCCACTTCCACCTCTATTTAAAAACATCCATAACACTGCTAACTTCATAAATAAAATTAGACGTTTAAATACATTAACACATGCCGCCATGGCCTTAAAATTGAGGATTTGTAAGTACCAAGTTAAATTTACATCAATCGTCCTAATTGAGTATAGGATAATTTAGTATTTACCAGTATGATACCACAAATATTTAGGTAGTTGATCTGATCGCCCACTACAATGTCTACATCTTATCAACCACACTAATGATAAATATACAGCAAAGCAAGCTATCAGATCTCGTACGTTATCTTATGAGAAGGCTGATCACAAGTGCGAGAACTAACAAAGAGATAGTTTTATAGCAAGCACATAGGATGCATCGTACTAAATAGAAGATATATTATCAGAAACATTGCTTATGGACCTTTTTCTTCGCGTATGAAGGAAGGAGAAAATTAATTGTTGTTTTTCTTGACAGTTGATGCCAACCCCCATCATTACTTGCCCATCACACAAAGTCTCAAAATTAATTCATCATATTATGCCTTCCAGTCCAGCCAGCTTTCATTCTTTCCTCAACATTTTACACGCAAGTTGCTACAAAAGTGTTTCCTTTTCTATTTAGGTACGTACTGAACTGCCGGAACCTATGGATATTTCTCCTATGTGATACGGAAAACTAATCCTAGCTTACTATTTGTTTAGTCATATAGAAAACAAACACATTATGGGGGACTTTAATTTCCTATCGCGTACCAAATATTTCATATAAGGTAGTAGATATTAAATACTTTCCATAAGAAGTGTTATGAAATAATGTTATAGATGTTGGGATAGGAACAGTAATATATAAAAATATAATCCTCCCTATATACTACTTATGGACTATATTATAATTTTTGATTTTAAAGGCATAGTGCTAAAATCTAACACGAGTTTCTAAATTGATTCTTTGCCAGCTTTCCTTAAATTTTTTATGCTGGCTTGGAACAGAAAATGATGTACAGGGTCCGGCATTATATTACCCCCTATCCCCCAGGGCCTAACCTGGGGGCAGTGACCCTACATGGTTTATAGCCTTCGAAAGCCTATTTATACACAATTTTATGGGAATCCGAATCCGATCATTGTCGAAATGGCAAATTTTTCAAATTTTTTCTGACTCCAAACATTTTTTTCTGGAAATCTGCAGATGCAGCAGCATTAATAGACATTTTTTTAGTGATTTTTCCACGAAATATGAAAATTAATCGGAAAAAGTTTGTTAGTATTTATAAAAGTAATTTTTTGTCGATTATCAATTTTCAAGGTTCGTCAGTATTGATAAAAATAAGTAGAAAAAATTTACAGACATCTCCATGAGACATTTTTGACTAAATGTTTGTTGTGAGTCATTGAATTCCAGTTCCATCCAAAGGAAGTGGACTACTACAACTACAACTCAAAATTAAAGGACGGCTTTATTAGAAACAGAAACTGACACATAAAAGGTATTAGTACACCAAAGATACAGTGAACGGTCTTGCTAGGATGATATGTTGGTATGCTACGTTTCACTTGCTCATTAATCTTCATTATACAATTTTTACTATTGCTACATAGCATTTAAGGATGGTGGTATACATACATACAATATTTGACGAGACCTCACACGCATAAAATAATATTCTTCATTTTATTGTTGGATTATTTAGATAGATATAACAATAGAATTCTTATTATTAAGAGTCATGCTAACGACTCACTGTTAAGACATATACTAAATAGCATCCATATCCAATGTATTCTGTACTATCTGTACATCTAAATAAATATATAGACACGTAACGAGCTACCAGCTAGCTAACTACATTGAGTATTCAATTTTGTAGTACACATCAAGTAAGTGTAAGGAAAGTTCACGTCACCCAAGTACATAGACTTAAGAAGGTGACTTGGTAAGTAATGCATATAGTACTACGAGATCCGCTTAATTATATACAATTTCATCTTTCCCTGAAAATAACTGATTGGATCTGTCTACTGTGTATATTTCTTTTCTGCGTTAGAGTAGAGAGACAATACATATGGAATAAGATGTTTAAAATAAACCTGAACGATATAAAGCAATATTCAGTACTAAATGCCACTTAAATAGATGCTACAATCATTCCTTCAAATTGCCAAGCAGACTAAGCACCCAAGGAGCTATAAAAAGATAAACAATTCAGGTAAGTCTGTATTTACAGATACTGCTATGCTACAATGTAGTACGTACCTTACTAACTATGTATATACAAACATTCTGTGCATACATCACGCATCGTACGCACTCACGTAGAATACTTAATATTTCCAGCAGCTTATTATTATAGTAGCATGTACAATTCTGGACTGGAATTCTGTAACTATTAACCATGACCTCTGCCTGCCTGGTTAGCACATGTATGTGTCTGGCTGGACGTCGACTTTCTGACCATTATATTACCTTTCGACGGTTTTGAGTTTAGTATTATTATCGCCCATTCACTTTAACGTCTCATGTAATGACGGCATGCTGTGTTTGGCTACAATAAAAAAGAGCGTTGCTCTGGTGTTGTCGATGCATATTATGTATTAATTCATTATTATGTGTTCAGTTCACAACTCTATCTAAACAATATATTTGTGAGGATAATAAGGAGGAAATGGCTACAATTACTTCTACACAATTCCACATAGGTAAGTACTTAACTGAGCTGTTATGTGCATAGTGCATGTAAAGTGTACACCAAACCCTATTCCGCACCATGTTATTATCATTAAAGAGTTAGTAAGTAGTAAGTATCGGCACTTAAAAAGTTACAAACGTTTTTACTACTAGGATGGCAAAGTGGCCAACTTGTACATTATACAAATATACTTAATACACTGTTTTAAAGATACACATAGACATGCACAGATACTATATGTATTATACGAGGATACAATTTGCTCACTCTATTAGTAATGCCAGTTTATGTGTTTCGTGCCAAATATTTAAGTGTAACTTAGCTACCGTTTTCTTTCGGCTAGTTTTATGTGGGCACCTTGATTTGAAGTGAACTACAGTACAAGTATTATAGGCTTATTGCTTGTTTAATCGAACGCGTGCTCATTTATATAAAGGATATTACTTGAATTTTGATGAAACTTGTTTCATTTGTAATAGGTATAGTGAAAGACACTACATGCAGCACAAACGACGAGTGAGAAGAAAAAAGATACATATAAACGTGGTGAAAGACAACTAGGGCAATTAGGAAACAGAAATACAGATGCATGATGCATCACCATAATAACTACTGTTAACTACAAAGTTGTTCACATAATCATAAATATGTATACTGTAAACCAAGACGTAAATAGTATGCAAGTAGGAGTAAGTATTTATTACTAGAAAAATGTAATGCGGCTATTTACACGTTTTCTATAAAACCTGAATAATTTGCCTTCAGTCTGGCCTGTAACAAATTATTGGAGCTTACAGTGCAGTGAGATTGACATTGTTTATCATAAGATTCCTAAAGTATAGATATTTTAAATCGAAATGCTATCGCATGCCAAATTGTGCTAAGTCCTGTAATTGCAGCAAACATTACTGGCATTTATTGTTAGTGTAATGTGTCACGCTTCAAAACCCCTGTCACCTATAGTGTGCCGTTAAATACTTATATATAGGAATACTTGATTGCTACTATAATAATTTGGTTTGCGATGCGGTGGTGGGTTCAGCTTGCTTACTTGTGTGTACTTTGTGGCAGGGAGTCACATAAAGTGTAGGCACTATCACAGATGTGCGATTAGGATAATACTACATAAACATTTACAAATTTTGTTTATTTGAGATGGCAATAATAGCTTACTCTATAATCAAATCTCTTACGCTCGCAAGAGTGCACACGATTTTCGTCAAAAAAGTAATGTGTATTGTAATTGAATATTCTTAACCAAGGTTATTTATACAAGCATTAAAATTATTTTTTAGGATCTGTTTATAAGGTGTTATAATATTATAATATTACGTAAGTACGATGCAGATGGATATTAAGTTTAGCTATGTTGTGCAACAGTATGAGAATAAGAATGCTAATATGTAGACAGATGCCGAAAAGGACTCATACTTGTGTTCTTCGATCCTATTTGATTGAGATTCCATTTTGTACTGTTTACATTAACAATTCTCTAAGTAATTTAATTACAATCTAAATAATGCCGGTTTTTATCCTTGTCAATTTTTCCTTATAAGAAAATTATCTATAGATAGAGCAGATGAGCATGGAATCTTTCTAGCTTATAGTACACGCAAAAAGAACTCATGAAATAATGTTCTCTATTCTACACGAAGACAGGAGGAATGTTAATTGCATTAACGAACTATCTTCTGATCAAATAATCGTGGGTTGAATTGCCTTTTATGTCCAGCAGTGGGTTTATGGACATCGGAAGCACTATTTGTCCCAATCAGGTGCATAAACTTATTCACAGTCACGCTAAGACATGAACTTTAATTGCTAAGATACAAGTTTACCCAGCCATAAACTGTATGTCAAGTTTAGGAAGTAACATTTCATAAAAAATGCTTTATTTATGTGACTGAAACTTAAACTCCAAGTTTGCCGACTTAAACTAGGCCCACTGACACTGACTACTACAAGAATAATGACTTGGATACAAGAAGTGCGGTTTCAACAGTTTCTTCGACTTAATGAATTCAGTAATGTGCATGCATTCAAAGATTCACGGCGCAAACAGATAATCTCAAAAGTCTCCAACTCCCATCAGCCTACGACTTCTTAAGACAGATTTCCAAAGGCGACACAATGCTGATCTCAATTTTTCATTTGTAATCCATGACACAATAAACTTAATTGTCTTTCTAGAAAAATAGTCAGCACGCTCTAGACCTTCGCCCTTTCTTCTGTTTAGCTTTCCACATTGATAATATTGTTTCGCTTACTTAACATTTTTCATGCTTATTATCTAACTCCAATTATTTTTGAATTATATACTTAAAGTTTATTATAATGATTACATTATAATTTCGCTGTAGCCAACTTAACTGCAAATTCAGCACTATCTTATCATCAGGTTCACTGAGTTAAGAAAAATTCAGTGTTATTTTTATTCATGTACTGATATATTATTACGACGCCTGCCTGGTGCTTGCAGTAGAGCAGACATAGAACACGTGTTAATACCTTACTTACAATTACTACTAACGATAAGATGCTACAGATATATACAAACATCTACCTAAATATTGTAGAGCATCAGCAAAAAATCATCCTTTTTAGAACGAATGTAACTGCGATTACTAAATGATTTAGAGAAATGGGCTTCATACATAGACATATTATTATAATAGTATATAGTATACGAATAGGTAAAAACCTGCAGAACCTAAGTACTTTGTAGTTAACAATGGCAATCAGATATAAAAGCTTGTTATTTTTCCCTGATTCCAGCAATTGTCGTAATTGTCTTTAAGTGAACCCCAACTGTCATATCATTTATTATTACATAACCTATACTGAACAGTGTGCACTCGTATAATGTATAAAGATTCTTAAATATGTAATGTCCTTGCTTTCTATTCTATGCTTTCTGCCTGCATATACAATATACGAAAGAGGCTATGTCACCCCTCACAATTAGTCACACAGCTCTAAAATATCTACTGTAGTACAAAGTATACAAGTATTACGCCTAGACTATGTAAGGCAATATCATATGAATAGGATCCTGCTTTTCCCTTGTCTTCCTATAATAACTATTTTCAGATGTAGCTTAAAGTTGACTGAATTGTCTGGGCTGAGGTAATGAAAAATGAGAAAAGCATGAAGGGGAAGGAAAACTGTTGACTTTAGTTGGCTCACATTTTTATTCCCCTGAATTTGTTAGCTCGCCCACCTGAAACTTCTTAAAAAGATGTAAGGAAGAGAGAAGTGGAAACTGAGCACTTTGACTGGTTTGGCTCTGGCTTCTAACTTCGTAGGTATCTGGATGTGAGTTTGTTTTCTGCTGGTTGATTGCTAGTTGGTTTATTATATGTAATATTATGGCAACGTTTATACGATACTTATAGATTCATTCAAAAGAAGGAAGTCAAGCCGAGTCAAGTCAATTCACGCTAAGTTCTTGCTTCTTGCATAATAGAGCAGAAGCACACAAAACCGGCAGGCAGTCAGCTATCGATCCTTGTGCAAATATTGTCAAAATTACCAAGAGGATTTTTGAAAATAGAAATCCAGGTTGTTTAACAAACTTACTTACATACATACTCTATCTGCTAGTCTTGTCACTAAACGTAAGTACGTAACACATAGCATTATTTTTGCCAGAAACGACGCTGAGCCTCTGAGCCTGTGTAATGTTACCTTGTTGTTTTGATGGGCTTGTGAGTGACAGTTCATTTTAGTGATTCATGCATCCGAACTTTAAGAGTGAACACGAGAACATTTTCAATTTCAACTAACCTTTCCTTTCTAGACTTCTAATAGGCAAAAGCTTGGAGCAGAGTACTTTTTACAATGTGGACAAATAAGCCCAATTCACATAATATGCAGAGACGTAAACGAGTTTTCTAAAATTGTTAGCAGTGAAAAAGTGAAACTATGTTGCTCTGGTATGCATATTAGTCCTATTTACGTGAACCCTGGAAACACAATAAAAGCAATTTCACCACTATCTGCATTTCCTACGTTTATTTAGAAAGATACGACGAAAATGAGACTACAGATAGGTATAGTATATGCTTTTATAGTGAAATATACAGAACTGATGTGATGCACATATATACGCAATGTACAGTACACCACGGGCATATTATACAGAGAATGAGACTAACGATAAGCGAGACTTATTATATTACTGCCAAGTGCAGCTCTTAGCTGTCAGCGGATAGTCAAATAGTCATCCTAAAATAAGAATAAGGTTTGTTTAGATACAAAAACGATTGTACGGGTGCGGGTGTGAGCGTGAACTTTGACTATCTTACAAACTCGGGTTCATATTCCACAATGCAAAGTATGCATAGTGTACATACAATACAGTTAAGCTTCTTTTCTTGTCAGCTCATAACACAACATAGTAAGAATGAAGAAAAAAGGAACTAGTAAACCTAATGCATGCTTACTGGGATAGTAGATAAGTAGATGCTACATATTATAATAGCTACCAAACTACTTTCTAATTATTGTAAGTTCTAACTTCTAACTACCAAAAGTAAAATAGAATAGAGCATTAACATAATACATATACGTCACTATAAACAATACAGGCTTAAAGTCTAATCGCCTTGTATTGTTATTAGCCAACTTTGATAAATTATACACATTCAATAGTAAATAGTATATAACAGTAGCTGATGAATATGTTTACGAGTATTATTTAGTTGGTAGGAAATAAAACTAAATGTGTGACAGAACGATGTACATACATAATTACGCAGATATGTGTCGCAGGTAGATATACATATACATTCTTAGCCGACAATCAGTGTATACCTATTTCTTAGACAGCATTATCTACCCTACACATTCAATCTCATTTGTAATAAACCATGGTAAACGGTCCACCGAAGTATTGGAATGGTAACAGTCAAGGTTAATAGACAAAATATGTAAGT
>JAQFYC010002575.1:0-24866 GCA_034694165.1 Tomocerus mixtus | reverse complement strand
TAGACCTGAAAAGTTTAAAAGAATTTCTATATCCGTTATAATTTTTACTGCTTCCTTGTTTCCTGTATCCAGTAAATTCAACTCTACTAGGCCAATTGAGTAAATAGGTTATTTACTTACACATTATTTGCGTGTAAATCTTTTGTAATGCAACTGTAAGTCTTACTAATGTGTATTTCCTAGCTAAACCAGCAGTACATCCTTTTTTTTTATACAATAATAATACTCTTGAAATACAATTTGTGGAATGTATACCAACTCTCCATGGTGTAGTCTAGTTTATACAATTATAAGATAAGAAGCATTTACGTGTTCCTAACTTAGCGAAATATTAGTACCATTTGTTGTAGTCATTTATAATAGCAGAATCACAAATAAAATATCCACTTATAATATTGCTAAACAAGACTGCGGGCTTCCTTTGAAACACTGTTGTGATGCTCAAATGATAATCATAATAATATATCTGTTCTTTGACAAAGTCTACCATGCAAAAAATAATATTATTGCGATTGCGACAATGACATTTTAATAGAACTTATCAATTGTAGACATTAGGTAGATTAGTTTTCGGTACGTACACCTACATTTGCATGTGTAACATGTACATGTGCGCTTTTTATAGTAATTAGCTCAGTATGACTTATGCTTGCTATACTTACGTGCAAATGTAATTTTATTAAGATTATTATTATTATTACTTAATTTTTTTGAAAAAGTTTTAATCCATAGAATCCATACTACATATATGCATCCTACTGGAATTTCAAACTTTCAATACAAACGCTTATTCAAACCTATAATATGCTAAAGTAAGGTGTGTAGAAATAAAAAGGCTTAGTCCAAGCGTGAATAAGTTAACGCAAAGTAGCCATGAAATGAAACGAGCAATAAGTAAGAAAGCCAAGTATTTTCATACTTCAGTTGAAAAATGAGATTTTTCCTAAATAATGATCATCCCTTTCTAAATTGTTTTGCGGTATAGATAATAGATGAGCAAAAGCTATAGTAGTGGCGTAATATCCTTATGCAGTTTATGTACCGTATTTATATTAGATATGAGAGCAGTGAGCAGTCCTCGGGAGTTCACTCTGTCTGATTGCAAATACTCTGGTCAGTTTAGAAATCAGCTTTGATGAGATGAGGACACATGGAACTTTTGATTGACAGTGAGTGATAGTTGGATCGTGTATCCCCATTGCCTCTGCTTTAGCGGATAGCCGACGAGGTATTTAAGTAATAACTTTTCATTGCACCAAACTCCACCCTTTTACAATCTTTTAGGACATTCTCGCAGCTAGCTTGCAATTTTCACAGGCGTACACGGATTTATTGCTGACTCTAACGGTAACATAATATGCACAGTAAATGTACTAGGTATGCTACTTAAAATGTCCTGAATGAAGGTATTCAGAGAGACCCAGATAGATTTACACCTACATCTTGACATATCATGTTATGTTATCAATATGGCCAAAGGGTAAAACTGTATTGAGATTGAGAAGATTTTACACTACATCTAAATATTTTACACCTACACAAAGTCCCATAGGAAATGTAGGTAAAGTAGGGAAACAACCTGATCTGACTGATTTCCGAATTCTTATTATTTTGTTACAACTTAATTATCTTAATAAGTACAGTTGTTTCATTGTACTACTCGGATCACTATAGATTTCATTGTGATGCATTCCACAATGCAATAACTGTAATACAAGTACCACTCATATTATATGTTAGTGATAATACCCCTAATCACTAATGCATGCAAGGAAAAGTTATTTTATTTACTTACTTTACAGTTAATAAACACTATGAAAGTTATTGTGAAATTATGATATACTTAATTTTGAAGGTAAGTACATCCCAGGCCCACGTCAAATGTATAATAATAGGGCTGACAGATTGTTAGCATCTCTGCTACGGAGAATCCCCAGAAATTGTAAGTAGAAACAATTTTTGTGACAATAATGGGTGGATGGCTCATCCGAAGAATATCGGACGTGATGATGCATTCCCTGTGTAGATAATTCATTGACAAATATTCAGCTCATAATATGATCTTTTTTAAAGTAAGTATACTACATGAATGATAAATGGATTATTGAACATGCTACATCCTTACACAAGTATAATGTAATGCACAATGCACAGTGCACTACTGGAACACTGCAGTTTCACTAATCACAAATCACTAAACTATATAGACTGTGACTTAACATAGGTACCTCCGTACCTTTATATAGGAAGTTGGTACCTAAATAACCTTTGGGAGCCATCACATCTCTAGGAACTGCAGTTTATGTTCGTGTGTGTATTATTGTGGAAATATTGACTTTAGGCGATCATTTGCATAATTTCCATTTCTAAATTCAATCTTTTCAGTTTTATCGTTTAAATGCAGGTGACATCTCTTTGAATGTATCAACCTGTCACAGAAATGCTAGTTCGTTTTACATAAACATGAGACATGGTTAATGGTTGCCTATAATACCTACCCTTTGCAATACTATTATACTTAGGTACTTACTTAGTTTCTTCCAATATCGGGTTACTTACCTAAGACTGTCAAATGCTCCATGGGCTTATAGCCCTTAGGGGACTAAATAAAAACTTCTTAATAGTACAATACGATACAATACCTAAGACTGTCTGCGTAATAATTATTGTGCATACTACAATACATTACCTGCAATACTGAAAATAGGAATTGAAGAAGATAAGCATCCACTATAGCATAGTGTGTAGGCTGATGATATCTAATACTTAACGTTAGTATAAAAAAAATTTGGTGTATTGATCACAAGAAAGTGTGAGAAAAGCTAGTCAACTTTAATATTCAATATCAACCCAAACCCATTTATTGAATCATCTAAGCATTTGATCTCGTTTTCGTCGCCAATATAGCATTGTGATGATAAAATATCCTTGGAGATCATTTTCTCTATTTGATAATCTTTAGGATACTCAGCATATCTCCTAGTCTTTGGGGACATGTGTAGTATCCCCCTAATAGATTTACCAAGTGAAAATAACATGATTTGAACCTTAGTTGTAGTGTGTTGAACATACTAGTGCAGAGCGATGCCTTATAATGGTCTATTTTTCCCCACCCGTTTTGTAAGGTGTAACATTTTTTATAAGACAATTGGAAATCGGCACAAATGGCCTAGATTATTGTTTCAGCCACTTGAATACTCCTGCTCACATACCTACCACATTTTTGAAGAGAATTCACTAGGAGTTTTATATGGCTTAAAGGTAGATCTTGATCGGATCGGCTTAGTCATTGGGAATGAAGTGAATTGAAGAACAGATTTGAGGGAGACGCATTGCATTGGGTCTGAAAGCTAGCTCTGTGCTATGTATAAAACATTTCTGCTCTGTTCCATATGCTACTACTGCTACGATAAATGGAGGAAAAGAAAGAAAACTCTTTGGAGTGGACAAAAATTCAATTTACGGTCTTGCTTCAGTTTTAGCTCTGGGCATTACAGATTATTTCCCTTTGCACAGATTTACTACTGTGTTAAGTACTTATGACTTCCAGTCGGATGCCTCGCCTCTTCCCGCATAAACTAAATCATTATATCTATACTGAAATATGCATTTGCTATAGAGTCCCTTAATACTTAATATCATTTCCTTGTGCTTACACCATTCCACATTTTGTAAAGGATCTAGTCGCAATCCTAGTCCAGATCTAGTTACTTTATGTGTACGTGTGTGGTATGGCGATTGTGTCTATATACAAACCTTTGTACACTTATATAGGTAAGGGCAAAAATGTAATGTCCGTATTGTTTCCTTCCTATGTATCTCTAATAGTCATCATCAACGACATGGCTCCAGAGTTTTTCGATTACGTTTAATCGGCTGAATTGGATTAGAATTTGTGCATGTAGAACGTATTAACCGCACTGTGTAATATGTTTAGTTTATTTGAGCCTTCGTTGCAGGGAGGAATGCCAAAACCCTATTAGATTTTACATCCACGTTCCCTTACTTAGATAATTAAAGCTACCTACTTACTTGTACTTTCCCTTTAGTTTAGATAAGGATACAATTGAATGTACATTACATTATGTAGCAGCCAACCAACCCAATGCCCAATTATACAGACCATGCCATCATTTATCTGAGGTTGCCATTACAGATCAGTATAAAGTATTATTGCTCTAATAAAAATTAGTACTTAAACATGTAGTACCCACACTACAAACTCGCGGTCGCGATGTACTTCACATTTGCATCTCCGTCTCTACATTTTTACCCTTTTAGCATAAACGATTAAGTGTTTCAAAACATTAAATGTAAATGATTGATTCCATATATCTGTAACCTTGATATTCAACTTAGCTACATTATGTGACGCGTGCACTTTGTTAATACATCCTTAATGTTTCATTATGTGTAAGATAAATTACAAGAACACTGAAAGGGTATCAGAGATTCAAAGCGGTAATCCTGTAAGAAAGTATGTATGTACAAAAAAATGATATTATTGGTTATTAGCAAATGTTTTATATTATAATTAGTATATTGGAATTACAATAATTGCATTTAGCACCAAATATAAATAAGATGCTGCATGAATTCGCAGCTTAAAATGTAGTTCATTGAAACATGGAAGTAGGTAGAAAATTTTACATTTTAGAGGTCTAGTATGAATTGGTATAATTATGCCAAAGTACATACTATACATTCGATACGTTGCGTTAAACGTAAAAAGGCAATTTATACTAGAGTAACCTTCCTGTACAAGATTATTTAATTAACAAAAGTTAATATTCAATTAATTACAAGCTAAATAATTGCAGTTACAAAATTGTGCAATTTTATGGATTTCATACCATACTATCAAGTATGACAAAAGATATCTGTATTACTACTACTGCTTATGTTTGTGTATTACTAATAATGTAATAATTCTAAATATACTATGAATGTTTAAAAGTAAGACGATACAATATTATGCAACGTTTAACGGCTCTTTCAAATGCGAGAGTGTGCGAGTGAATACAACTTGATTACTTAAGTACTTCTGATTCAGTATGGCATGGCATTGAACGACTTTGACACAATTACACTAAACAAAAGTGGGGAAAGAAGAGTTACTAGAATGGGAAGTGGAGCTGATTTTAAGACGCTATAATAAGAATAAATAGGAAGCTGTAAAAAATTGATAAGTTTAGTTTAGTAGTAGAACATAAAAGTAAGTATGTATTCTTATTTTTCAGACGAATTTATACGGTTAGTAAAGTCAGTGGAAGAATATTGGCAAAGGACAGTACTCTATAACAGTTATAACAGTACTCTATACTTATTACGAGAATTTTTTTATAAGCTCATCCAATTATGAATTCTTAATGACTATACCTTTAAAAACATTCATGGCTATTCTTAAATTGCCAACATTAGAAAATTGGTCATTCGCTAGAACTGATAAAATAGAAGTAAAGTAGTTGTATTTTCGAAAATCAATTTAATTGGCAATATGCATGCAAAAAACTTCTTTTAGGATGCTCTACTAAATGTGTGAAGATGAGAGGCTATTAACTTTCCTAATTGTAATTTATTGTCAGAAAATGTGTATGTAAGCAAGATGTGTGCTATATTGTCCATTTCAAGTACGATAAGCCAATCAATATCCCTTTAGGTTATTCAAATATTAATTTACCGTTTTGCATACACAATAACTACTTCATAGTAGTAGCACCCAAGATAGTCCATTTACAAAGAATTACGTTATTCGAATCTAGGTGCTTGAACATGCGTCTCAAATTGACATTGACCGCTTAGCACTTTATAACTGACATAACACAAACACAACGTAACGTAATCTTGTTCGATAAACTAAACAACACTCAAATGTAGTATGTATTCTGCATTTCTCTTTGTATAAGAAAGTGCTTCGTCAGTGTGTGTGTGGTATAACATTGTTGTTGTGTTGTGAGTAACAGCGAAGCATTTGCGTTCAATCATTTATAAATTAGTAAGGTAATAACCGGTAATATTGCATGTTTATATTTACATACTACTACATGCGTCCCATGTTATGTGTAGAAAACTTTATTAATATCCCTCGATATTTCTAAATACGCTACATACATATATTTACATATACTTTGTATACATACGAGTATGTACAATTCCTTATTGCAAGCATAACAAGAATTTATGTAATTCCTTTGTGATATTCTGAATTCATATTTTGAATAGGGAAGTGTGTGACTATACAGTATGCTATTGTAATGGTAGATGTTTATGTTTAGTAAGGTTAGGTAATATTAATAATGGTTTATGCATTGTATACGTAGTGGATGACTTGGCTTCATATTCAATTTAATTTTACCTTGACAGTTCAGCTTAAATTACCTTTTATTTACCCTACTTTTTATTATTCATACATAAATCATGCTTGTGTAAGGATATCAGGTATCATCTCCGTTGAAAGGCAAAGGGTGAGCGCTGTAAATATTTTTGGTAGTCTAATCTACATTGGCACTGGAGTAATTTTTCATTTAATCATCGATACGCACCATTTGTTCGAAATAGGGGAAATAGGTTAGTATCACAAAAATCTAAAGTGCCCTTACACTGCACTGCAGGCAAATAGATTGGGTGATTCAATTCAACATTCAAAATTTTCTGTATAATAATGGCTTGATTATTAAACTAACCTAATTAAATAGTTTAGCAATTGACAATTTTACGTATAAAAATACATTCTTCAATAATGTGTTATCTGCCAAGTGGGTTTTTTATACAACTTTATTATTAGTTTAACAAACCATTCTCCTCACGTGCGTGAGTACGTACAATCTGCCTAGTACAAATGCGAACTTTGACGTGCCCATGCCCATGATGCAACATAAAAATTTGCATACGAACTTATTCATTGGTAAAGTTCATAAAGCGCTATATAAAGTGGTTTGCGTAACAAAATTAAATGCAAATCCTTAGTAAGTAAAGTACTAGAACATTATTGGAGGACATTCCAAAAGGATACCGTGTACATAATGTAATGAAGGTATACTTTAGTATCTTAAACTTCAATCTTTGAAAAATATTCATACCTACACTCATTGATTAAGTAGATTGGTTATGTACAAGATAATAAGTGTTTTCCTAAAAGCGAAGCCAATGCAATGCCAAGCCATTAAACATCTTCCAAGCAAATACGAATGTCTCCTTTAGTTAAGCTGAACTACATGCACTCACTCACAATGTGCATACTCATCCCCATCGTCTGTAAACACGATGTACGCACACGAGCGAATTTTCTTCCACTCGTTAAGTGCTGGTCGGTCGAGGGAACTGACTTGTATGCATTGTTATCTAAAAAAGATAAGTAAGATTTGGAATCGTGTGCCTAAGTAATACATTATTTACATTTACCTACATAACCTATATACGGTAAAAGGAAGTAAACAATGTATTGCGTAAGTAAAATAAATATAGAAAAGTGCGTAAGCAATGTGTACTATACTATAGAACGTTAATTTGGCCTGATGTGGAGGAACTAGACAAAAATGAGTTGCATAATGGTTAGTGATCAGGATAAAGTGTAGCGTCAGTTCAATTCCCTTGGTCTCCCTTGAAATATCATCCTGGAGCTATAAAACACATATAGAAGCTCAATCTTCGTGTCTCTGGCATAAGCGTTTTAGTGTAAGATAAAGATATCTCATAAGAGGAAAAGAATGAGATGGGATGGCAAAGCATTAAACAGAGTAGCCGAGATAGACAAGGGAGACAGCCCAGAAGAAGCCACTGGCAACTAAAGTTACACATACATACATGTACACCATTATCCGTTAGCTATAGTTGACTTGCTTCTCTTTTTCTGATACCACTACTGCCTGTGCTACTTTCATCATAATAAGTTTTGCTCCCAGGTATTACATAATGTTATATTATGTTATCTATGCCGTACTGTTCTTGTCTATTCTGTTTTAAAAAGATCTTACATATTCAGGGATGTAAAATCCATGCGATTTTACATACGAAATACGATCTCAATTAAAATTATATCCAATTTTAAAACAATGATTTTTAAATACACTTTTCTTAAAAAACGTAGTTACGTTCCACATTGTCCTATTTCACAATTTTGCAAAGATCATGTCATAATTTGCCAATAATTTACTAAAATTGTCAAAACCATGCTTTCCGTTATCACATAGTCCGTAGAAAGTGCCTTTAGTTTAGTAATACTGTGAAGGCTACTGATCCACATTACACTAATATGTACTATGTACAACTGCAATCTATTCAAAAAGGAAATTTTTCTTCTCGGATGCTCCAGATACTCCAGAAAGTTACCTACTGATGAGAGAAGATAAATAAACTAAAGAAGCTTTAGCATAACATAACATATATCCGCAATATAGCATATAAACGCAACGAGAACATAACTATAGTTTCTGTAATCTATCCAGTTTTTTATAAAGTACCTAAGTAAATATGTATTATACGAAATATGATCTAATTATATGCTGTTAGATAACAGAAGTATGTACTTAGGTAATGCGGTAGTAAAAACTTGTAATTTAAGTATTATGAGTTTTACGATTTCATTATCTGTCTTGTAGTAAAATGCGTTATAAAAATATAGAAGATTTGTATTTTATGTATAGATGTTTATCAACGAGACTAAAACTCTGTTCTTTTGGGTTGTTGTGGCTGTGGAATAGTGTGGGGTTATGTAATATCTTGTTTTATACAGTAAGTAATATTCTCGTCTGTTGTTCCTAGTTCATGTCGTGACTCTGGTATAAAAGGTTTCGTTAATGTGGATTTAGGTGCACTTTTCCTAATAGATAGTGGACTTGAGTCATAAGTACGAATAAATGTAAGGAGGGTACTCAGGCCAGATCAGACCAGACCAGGGCTACTTTGTAAAACTTACTTCAGTTGCTCAGGAAGGGCTATTAGTAACAATAAGTAAGATGTTTTGGTCACTCAAGTTACTATTATTATGTCGAGTACATTTCCTACTCCTACGTAGTTGGTTTGGTAGTACTTTCAGCCTGCAGATGCTTATAATACGATATGTAGGTACTACTGTACTGCACATAGAAAGTACCTACATCAAGCCAGTTGTTACGGGGTTAGTTTAGTTAGTTAACGCAGTAGATTGTTTTATTTTGGACATATGTGGAGTGAAAAAGAAACTTTATGCTTTTGTTGCGGTATTTTTTGGCATTTGAAGCATTTTCCTTGAAAACATGTACAAAGAAATAACATACGTTAAACAGTAGACACTGTCTGTGAGAGAAATGCTGCAAAGCATTCAGTTAACCTGAGTGGGAAATATTTTAGTCTAACAACGTATGTATAGTACATGTCGTAGGTACATTATGCATTAGTGTATAGCACCACAAGGCATTACGGCCGCAAAATAACATTAAATTATATGGTATGTGTTAACTATTTTTAAAAATTTGTGTGTAAAAAAATTACAACACAGAAAGAGAAACAGAATTTGACATTACAGCAGGAACCTTTGATTCCTATCGCTGTGTGTGCCTTTGGCGTACATTTATGTCTATCGTGGAATAAAACAATACAGCCCGCATACACATACCTACAATATCATGATACTGTAATGTAGCTGTTGAGCAGTAAAAGTAGTGATAGGATGCCTGATCTTTTATTAGCGCAGGCTTCATCTCAACAAAAATCAACTGAACTGGACTAAAATATCCCTAGCACGATCTCAGTCATTAAAAGTAAACTTAAGCAGAAAAACTCCCCACCAACTTAAGTAAAATAAAGAATAAACTTTCGCGAGAATGAGCAGGAAGGTACCTAAGTACGTATAAGGTAAGTTGAGTTGAGAGAGGAGTGCTACGGTAAGTGCAACGAAACGCAAAACAAAAAGTATGTAAGTTTGCTTAAGGTGAGAGTGGTAGACGGACGAAAGCAACATCCTATCGTATGGGAAGAGAAAAGTTCGTAGCACTTGCAATGATTCTCTACAGTTCTTATACTTTCCCTAGATTTGCTTATACAATACTGTACTACATAGGTATACTACTTTACTTACATCTACATCTCTTTCCCCACTTTTGAGAAAAACCACTATGTAGTAAAAGTGCATTTTAATGCACGGAAAACTTTTCCGCGAAAATATACCACAGTGGAACGAGGAGAAAGGAGAAAAACTTTGTTGCGCTGCCATACTACGCTTCAACACAAAGCCATTACCTACACTATGAGTACATATACAAAGTATGCTTCTCTCCGTTCTACCCAAAATCTTAAGTAATTCCCAATTCATAATATTAATTGAATAAATCACAAAAAATGTGTTCTAATTTACTTTACTTAAAACGTGGTGGCAGGTTTCCACTTTGTTTAGGTCGCAAATGTAAAGTTTAATGCTCTTTGCCTTCAATTTTGTACTTGTGCTGTTGGTACTACTAAATAGCATCCAGCATTTATGTAATAGTAGTAGAAGTTTGGGTTTATATACCTATTATGTAGTAAAATGGAAAGTAAACACTACTTACAATAAACTGGAGCAGTATAATTTATTTCTGTATAGGTTACTTTACATAGATGCATTTACAACCTCCAATCACTGGATATGTCCCTGTAATTGCTTACCTACTTCTATACCTATATACGATGCATCCACATAACCTACTAGTAAATACTTTAATAATAATTAGCATACCTATAAACATGAGTAAAACATTTTCTGATTAAGTAAACGAGTTTCACAGAGCGTTTAGTATTTAGAGATCAAATTCTGTTTTTATAGTTTAGCTTAAAAGCAAATTGCTACCACGCAAACAAGCAATACGTAATATATCACAAAACAATACAATGTGTAGGTATCTACACACATTTAAGTACATTAGATGCTAGGGTAGTAAATATATTTTAAATCTGATATAATCTATCTTTATTGTGTTCCCGATCGGATCATGTAATATCTACTCTTCTAGCTACATGTAACATCTCCAGATCTCAACTACTCTAGTAATTGTAAAATGTAAAACACATTGCAATTTACATTGTATTGTGTTGTAATATTAAAGGCCGACGTGTTGTGTTCCAGCACGTGAAGTTCATGGAACTGATTGTGATGTTGTATTAGCGATTACATTGTATACATAGTAGACAGAGTACACACTGATATTGAACATGAATTTACTCTTACTCACACTAAACCTACAGCATCACATAACATCACATCACATCATATCACGTCAGGTAATGGTAATACTTAGCAATTCATGTAGTTACAAATTTACACATTTACACACTTACTCTTTAGCTTACTCACACACATTATACTTTCCTACACATACTATTGTGTATTAGTATAGCATAGGCATAACGGAGGAATAATGTAATCTTGTAAATGTAATATGTAATGCATGCTCTTGTGTTCTGCTCAATGCGTTTTTGTTCGGAAGTTGTAAAGCAAATTCATGAGAAGAGATGAGAATTGAAAGCGTTTCGATGGTTTTGCTTTTAGCCTTTGTTTAGAGAGCTGGCTGGTCTACTGTGGCCTTACTGAACGTACAACGTACATAACATAAAGTAGATAGTACATAAGAGTTCTGGAGTAGAGTCAGTGAATATGGATTACCTTAGACTGTGCTCTGTGTGCATTGTATTATTGCGTTGAATTCTGGATCCATCCGTCCTTTCGTAGAATAGCGAGGCACACGGGAAGTTGAAGTTGAACATTGAAGCTAGGAGCTAGCTAGAAGCTAGAACTCAAGTCAACTCAAGCCAAGCCTCTATTGAAAGTTGAAGAGGAAAAGGAAAGGCTTAGCCGAGTTTGAGCTTCAGTCTCACATTGAGTTCTCTCACTTGCAGACACTCTTTCGATCTACTCAATCCACCAACACATTCAACTTTTCAACAAAATTCAATAATATTATCTCTAGGAGCGATAATAATAACATTATAGCAACCAATTCCAGTAATATTCCAACAGTCTAACTACATCCATCAAGAGTCTCATTATTATTATACTTTCCTATTATTTTGATATTTAATAATCTCATTCATTCTTCCATACGTATAGACATACAGATAGAATATGTAGAAGACTAGTGCTATCCTCTTACTTTTACGTATTACATGTCATATTGCAGAAGTTTGATCATATTATAAATAATAATAGGTCCTTCACGTCCTTCCTAGTAAGAATCATATTTATCTCATAACTTTCCTATAGGTAGTTTACATAGGCAATAGTGTATAAGAATAGTTACTTATTTTTTACTCCTGTGCCAGTCTGGCTAAAAGTTTGCACTATTTATTAGCGCGT
Organism: Tomocerus mixtus; assembly: GCA_034694165.1. Taxonomy (NCBI): domain Eukaryota; kingdom Metazoa; phylum Arthropoda; class Collembola; order Entomobryomorpha; family Tomoceridae; genus Tomocerus; species Tomocerus mixtus. The sequence goes on along the minus strand of JAQFYC010002575.1, from coordinate 12,565 downwards.
GATGCTTAGTACTTATAATATTATTATCTATCAATGTATTTGTATGTAACGATAACTATATTATATTAGAGACAGATACAAGACATAGTTTTGGGTACTTAAGTAAAGGTACTCCTCTAAGTAAATAAAAGTTGTCGAAACAAACTAGAACAAATAAATCGAAGAGTAAGTACATACACTATATGGCAAAGCGACAAAATCCTTTTATTTTCTCTTTATTCTATTTATTTATTACCTTTTCCATTAGGTTTAGGTCTTAGGTAACTACTACAACTACCAGCAAAAGCAAGACAAGACACAAATGTATCTATCGAGCAAAAAAGTATTAACGATCTTGCCTGGTACCGTACTGCATAGAGATATACATAAGAACATTGCAATCGCATCACAATCTTTCACCTTGACTTTGAATTACCGAAAAAATCCATTAACACTTCTACCTAATCAAATCAAATAGCAATCTGTCTCGTAAAGAAAAAAATCTCGCTAACATAACACTTACATACACAACACTTAGAAATCTACTCCATCATTCTCAATTGGAGAGAAAGATGTAGGTTGAGTTGAGAAGCAAGAACTGTTCTTTTTCTCATCACATTTCCTTACTCTTCTCACTTCTTTCCCCTTGACCTGTCTTACTTATCTCACCTACTTACATACTTACTACTGTACATATGTATAGTATCATAAAGGTTAGCAAAACACAACACTAGCAATACACTAAAAGGCTTATGTACCTAAGTATTTGGATTTTTGGTTAAAAGAATAAAAGTAAAACAGAACAGTGAGAGAAACAAAGGTTGTGTGTGATGTGAACTTTTCCATCTCATCTTCCTTTCTCTCTTCTGCGAGAAATAAATCTCACCTACTCTGTTATACTCTGAAATCTACTCTCAAGGGCAATTACATATGAAAAAACCGAAAGGACGAGAAAGGAGAAACTGTCTGCTAAACGTGCGTGCGTTTGCAAATTGAAAATGTGCGAAAAACTTTGCTCGTTTCCAGCCCTTTAGTTTTGGTTTGTTTGTTCAGACCTGAAGTGAGTGGACTGCTGCATGCTGGCTGGAGTGAATAGATCAGACAAACACAGAGAACATACATCACATACATAATCATAATATCACGACACACACAAACACACACAAAGCAACTCTTTGGGTCTAACAGGACCCAGGACAGGACTAGAACAGCACTGACACTTTCCCCAACCATTAGCTAATATTTCTGCAAACTTTCTATTTCTACATTATAGGATTTTGTTTCTTCTCTCTTATGGGAAAGCTCTAGAGGTGGTTTTGCTTTCCTTTCCTTTGGCAACTTGAGTTGAGTTGACTGACGATGATTACAAAGGACTTGTCCCTGTGTTTGCTAAAAAGTTGTCACCGTCAGCCTCCACATACTAAACTAACTAACTAATGTATACAACTAACCCCAATATACCCTTTTTCCATATTTTCTTACATTTTCGTTCCAAAAGGCAAAACTATTCTTAGATGTACTGTATACGTATAGGAAGTATTTTATGTAACTTTATATGAATACATAGGCAGAAAAGACAGGTAGGTATAAAAGGAATTGATATTTACTTAATATTTGGGTTGGGTATACTATGCATCATAAATATTAGAAGGATAATAATTTTAACGTACTGTATACAGTAGTGATTTAGTTAGTTCTGTCGTGTCCTGCTGTTAATATTGGAAATTGTACTCTTCTGCATTGTATTGTAGTATCCATTCATGCATATCGTGTTCACTTCAGCTATCCTGTCCTAGTCCTGTGTGTAGATCTTAAGACTGTGTCTGCTATATTCTACGTCTGTTCAGAACGCGAATTTGCAGTCACTCGACTGACTCGCTGATTCGCCTTTCATCTCCCGTTCGTCTAGTTCTCTCTCTCTCTCCATTATTTATCTTCGTGTATTGTGTGTATCTTCTGCAGAGACTCGAATCAACTCACTTGCCTCTTTCTTTGTCTACATACAAGCACACTGTACTGTACTACCTTAGTGTATTGGACTACTTGTAGACGGTGTGAAGTATGCTTACACTAAGCAGTTAAATATGTAACTTTAACTTACGAAACTCTTGTCATTTATTACACTTTAGCACATATTTACTTACCTGGAAAACGAAAGTTAAGAATTAACTTCAACAGCTACTGTGTAATACAACTTTGGAGAAATAAACATAAAGTTTGCTTGCAAAATTGCAAAATTCAAGCTAAAGCTAAATCCTCTACTGAGACTTTATATTTGATTCGAATTTAATCCTTCTACAAATACATCGTTTTGTTGTTTGGATTCCTAAGCTTTGGCTGTTTGACTCATCCCGTGGCGTGGTTCTAATTTGATCTGCATCTATCTCTAACTTCCTCTGCTACTATCATCTCATCCTCCAGATTCACTTACTAAGGTAAGAGGAAATTTATTTTAGCCTTTAGCTATTACGAAATAGAATTATCTCTCCACCGAAACCATATTTTACTGTGCTGATAGCCAGTAAATTTTAATGTATACAAGGAAAACAGTTTAAAATTCAATAAGAGTCTTAAGTAACATGTTTACTTATATAAGAAAAGGGTTTAGTACTTTATGTATGTAAGATACTGTATATTTATGCGTGAAGTGCGTCATTATACAAATAGTACAGGGCATATAATGTGCGGCTACTACTACTGACTGCATAGTAAATGTGGTTGGTAAAGTATAAAGTATCGGGTAGAGATGAGATTTCCAGTGTCATGTCATGTCAGTAACATTCAGTTAGAACGGACGGATTCCCTTTACATTACATTGCATTTGAATTGACTTTCAGATTTTAATTGCCTTTTCTTATTCAGAAACATGTGTCACGAACAGTCAAGTTCTACTTAGCTAATAAGCAAAGGTTAGAGTTCTCTCTCGTACAATTTCCCTTGTTAACAACGTGTTGTCTGCTGTAATAACTTGAGGATTATCACTTGCTCTTCTTCTAGCACGTCATCACTATCACTATCCCATCACTATCACCATCATATCACCACCACCGCAAAGTTAACTTAAAGCACCCCTATACACATACCCATTTCACTTGTAAATACTTGTTACCATCATCGCTATGCAATACGCTTAATACCTATTTACAGTATACACATGTATTTACACGAGATTAGTTGTGTTTCTTAATATCTATGTAGAAACTCTAGATGTATGGCCAAGACGAAATCCTCGCGTATTAAATATACATTTATTTTATTTAGAGACAGGAAGATATACCGAATTACCTATGCAATGGCATGGGGTCTGTTCTGGAGAACCACAATTTGTAAACCCTAAACAAATATACTATATATCGTAAGGTTTCATTTCTGTTAGGTATGCTTTACTGAAAACCAACAATTTTGTTAAATGTCCCGTTAAAATACAGACGTGAATTGCTGCACTATTAATAAGCAAGCAACCCAGAAGTCCAGTACTTCAGTTAAATGCGTTGATCATATCATGAAATATATATGAACCTGCTTTTTTGTACTGAGTAGTATTGTATAGCAGGTTTTTTATTTTTTTTATCAGTATAATAGTTCAGATAGTTCAGCTTCAGATCAGACACCATTATAATATGATACAATGCTATAGACTTGCTATTATTAGTTGCCTATTTGCCATGTTGAGGTAATTAAACATATAAAACATGAAGGAATGTTAGAATCAATCGAAATTCCTATGTAGGTATAATATGTCTATGTAGTATGTAGCTAATATTTAATGATATTGCAACTATTACGAAATTGAAAGGCAGATCTAATGTCCACTGGTGGTAAATACATGAAATTACATAGGAAATAAAGTTTCCACAAATAAGTCATAAAACATACCAATATTTCTAGTTTTAAGAAAATTACAGCAAAGTTTTGTGAAACGATTGATTAAGTTTATAAGTTACTATGTAAATTCAAAGAGTAAAGAATTATTTAATGGCACACCTGTATAACTCTTACTCTTCTGCAGAAGACTAAAAATAGCAAACTTTATTCTGTTAGTGATGATCACTGACTTTAACTTTCCCATCCATAAGATGTATATATACTTACTGTTATTTCATAGATCTAATCTTTTTGCTACCTAATTGTTTGCAGTAGGAGGCGAAAAACGAATTTCATACTAGTTTATGCTGTAATCTTTACCACATCTAACAATGATGAATGTACTAGGTATAAATGTAGATGGTATACAGATATCAGGTACTTATGTGAAATTAATAGTCTAGTATATTTTGTTAATGTTGAGCTGATCTGCTGAACCACGCCCAATAAATTAGAATATCATAAATTACGACTCATCTGAACTGAAATTAATTAAAGGTTGCAGGATCCAAAACCTAAAACAGGATCCTATGGTATTATATACATGTACAAGTACTATATAGGTACATACATACAGAATACAGCTTTATCGGTCATCCTTGTCGTATCAACGCATCAATAATTTATTATATTAATTATTTAAGCTACCTTTACATTACATTACAATTAGGACGCAGTAGATTATGCTTAAAAATGCTATAAAAGGACAATTTGTATGCAGAGCGTAGCAACACAAACAGAAGCCATATGTATTTTTAATGCTGATCTTAAAAGCAGCAATTATTAAGTACGTAGTATTCGTATTCCTACGTTTAGTTAGATACTCTATGTATATCAGTTTAAATAAATAAATAATTGTATGCAATTGCAAGCAAACTGTCTTAAGAACTGTCTTGATGTATCTGTTATAGTGTACGACATATTTAGCAGCCGCAGGTAGTCATGTTATACCTGTGATCATTTTAGTAAAGCATATAAACAGGCGATGAGTCAGGTGTATAATACATATGTTAATTAATTGAACAATTAAACTATGAATACCCATCAACAAACAATATGTGATATTTATTACGCTAAAAATGGAAATGTGTTATCACTATCACTATATGGTTTCATGGCCGACAACCGACAGTAATGAAATACAAAAGAAAATAGTGCCAATGTCTATAGATAAAAAATTGGCATTACTAAAGATAATAGAAAATTTATATCCGATTAAATTACATGTACAGAGAAGATGCCTGCAAATTATTCATCACATCACTTACAATAGTGTATAGCAATAGGAAAGAACGCCATAATAGTCTTTTCATGATTTTATCTTGAGTCTTGAGTGATGAGGATGACGGATTGACTGATTACTTTGCACACTCAATGAGGAGCTCTCTAATATATTATTTGTTATACAAATTGACCATCTGGACAAAAAAGGAAATGCAGCAATTTATTTCCATGTATTCATATTTCTTGTCCATTAACATGGTCTGCAGCAGCTCTAGTTCTTGTGGTGCGTTGTGGTAATGGTATGATGTAGCGAACTGGACTGAATGTACATTTCATCGCTTTCTCACATGTTCATTCATTTTTCATCAAACATAATGGGAACTAGTCAACACCTGGCCTTTAATTTGCGTTTACCCACAAGCCCAAAACAATCATATTCACAGCTTATTCGAATTAATGCTTTTGAGTTAAATTAGTTTTTGCACATCCTGCTGGTGCAAAATGTCAAGGAACATTTAATAACGCTCCACAATATGCAAATCTAGAAAGTAAGTAGATACTTTGGGAACAAGAGTGTATGAGAAATGTAACTAAAAAATAATGTTTATATGCTAAAACCAGTCCAGTAAGTATTTATTGTGCATAAAGGTGGTTTTATTGGAGCAGGCAAACACTATTTACTCCTTTGTGTATTAGCCAATGCTAGCATTATACTTAGTATGTAGTACTAAGTGCCTTAAAAATATAATAATCATTTTGTTGAAAAATACAAATATATGTGAACATATTTACTTTATGACAGTACCATTAGCTATGTATATACAATTATATTATGTATCTATTGTGCACTCTATTTACGTAAACTGTATATAAGAATTTATTTAGTAGTCACTTAGATTTGAATAAAAGCAAAGGTATTGTCCTGCCATAAGGTTATTGCAAAAATTCGTAACACTTACCTTAAGTGCAGATATATTATGGAAAACCAATAATAATCATTCTTAGTTCGTACTGAAAGTATATTATTAAAAATGTAGCAAACTTACTTATCGTTAGTAATCAAACCGCTAATGATAGTTAAGTAACAGTTCTCGTTATCTCAGAGATAAGTAATGTAATTCAAGCCGAGACTGGGCTTGCCTGCCTGGATGGGACATGACTACAAGAACTACAGCTTTAAAGACATAGTATAATGCTAACAAATATTACCATAGAAGTAAAGACGAAGTATTTTGACAACTTGTGATTATCCTCATCTTATCCCATCACCAACAAAACTTTATGACGGGAATGAATATTAAAATGTGCTAAGTAAGGAGGAAAGGGTGGAATTAGAAGGAACATTTGTTGATTAATGAATAATCTGTCCCAAGTTTCAATTATTCAAAACAAAATGAAGGATGAGTCGAGTCGTGGAATGGTATATCCTTAGCGAAAGTTGCTTGCACTATCTACCTATATAGGTGAATAGTGCATACATATGGTAATATAAATGTGTACCTAGTTTCTTACTGTTACTATCTTCACCGTTTGTTACAAGAGAGGTTAGCATATTTGTGGTTTGTGTCTAAAGGAATCGTGAACTAACCCATAGGTTTTCCCATATGTAAGGATTGGTAAGGAGTATGAAACAAACTACGAACATCATGTTGAGTTTGAGGATAATTGCAACTCTATTGGTATGCTAAAATATGTGATCGTATTATGTGAAATGTAGACTTGGAATATTCTGCACGAAACGAAAGTAACTGATCGAACAAGTATAGATTTATTTGCTGAATTTGCACTAAAATATTCATAATTTACACCTGGATACTATCGTAAAGCTTGAGTTGTCTATACGCTTGTAAACCATGCTTTTGCTATCTCAATGGTAATCTTATCTATTCTAGCTTAAATAGCTTATGTGAATCAGGCATTTTGGGACAACGTCAATGATTCTCTATATTACTATATAACTACGTAAATTAATCGAAGTATGCCAAATAAATTATTCGTACTTTGTGCTACATTGATTTTGCTACTACACTACCTACAGCCTAGGTCAATATGCAATACAATGGTAAGTAATATAAAATGTAATACTTGAAATTAATGGATCTACTAAAAATGCGATATAGCGAGTGTATATACATAGTGCATACAGTATCAGTACATTAATTATATGGACAATCCAGTAATTAAATGGTCCCTCTGTTTCTTTACACAGAAATAGCTAGACATATTTGGGTTCCTAATCATCAGTAAGTTCTTTGACACTAAGAAACATTATAATTATGTGTTGCTCAACTTCATTTCTTGACACAATTGCTCGTGCAAATATGAACTACTTACTATCAGAACTATCATTTGCAAATTAATGAAGCTCCTTCTTATCTTTTTGAAACGATTGCATCTGATATGTATACTGTATACCCTCAACAGGAAGAAGGGTATTATGTTATATGTAAAATTACATACTTAGTAATGCTCTTTGTTATTAGTAAGCCCATCTACTTAGTGTATTGTAGCGTGTGAAAGTAAACAGATGAGAATATAAAAATAATGGATTGAGGCATGACGGGACATCGGAATATTTAGGTGTATAGCCAGGCCAGGCTAACATAATTTTGGAATACACTACTTATCACGCCAAGAATCAAGTGCAAAAAAGTAATTCCAATAATCTTCAATCATATCATATCATGTACGAAGACATAAACTAGGCATGCCGATTTTGATACTGCTGTATGCTTTTATCGTCACGTAATCTCAGGAAATGAAATTACACTCTCCCTGTTGACACTTACCTACAATTCTCATTTATTTTAATAAAACTTCTCCAAGAAGCTTTGCCTTTTTATTGGAAGTCTGTAGCAATAGCGTGCTACGGGCACGTATGCGTAGATTTATCTTGTTAAAAATATCCCAAATCTAGGTGATGTCACTGTATTGACAGAAGAATAGAACCATTTTCAATCGGGATAATACCAGCGAGATTTCGCTGATAGAGCTTTGCGATAGTTTGGAGTTTCTTCATGTTTTTCGAACCGACGCCCACGTTTGGTTTGACTTTGATTTTTAGGTGCAATAACGAATTTATAGTTTTACTTACCTTGAAGAGATACTTTGTATGTAATGTTCATTTGCAGATTGACATGAAGGATAGCCATTGCTGACATTGTGAATTAATGTATTTATTTAAGATATGTAAGTATGTATGTCCGTAACTTTAACCCTACTCTATACTCTGAAGAATAAATACCCTCGCCCCTTTAGTACCGGTATACCAAGTCTCAAAGGTATATGTTTAAAGAAAATAACAACTAACAATAAGTAGACTAGGTGTATTCGTATATCTACGTACTGATATTTTGCATAAACTGTTCCAATTATGCAGTCTGCCGATTCTATTATTTTTACGAATTTTACACTTCGAAAAGCATTATGCTCTTCAATTTTTAAATAAAGTTCATTTTTATGGTTTTATTTTATTTCTAACACTCGCACTCTTGTAAGGTAATCAAACTAGTTTTCTTTGGAATTAATTGTGCAAAATGTTCTTATATGTACAGCAAATTGGTTTGTATCTTACTTTCATACTTTTACAAATGTATGCATATACGAAATGTAAGCATGCGTATGGTAGATATTTGCATTTGCATCTTTCTGTATTTCAATGGGAATTTACATATTGTCATGATGATGACATGAATGAAGACGTCGTGCCACCTTTTTAATAGGTGCTTCATTTACGATAAGGTACACAAACACCGCAATTCTAAGTTTTCCAGTTCTCCATATACGGGAATATTTTACTACGATATTTTGACCAAGATTTAAGTACATGACATGACATGTTATGCTTTTTATTGCGTATTGCCTACATAAAATATATACAATATATACATTACATTGCATACTAAATTCCAACTATATTTACTAAAGGTGTGTCTAACGACAAGAGCATAAATGCATAGAGCAGAGTTCTTATTATGAAATACAATACGTGGCTAATTCTGTCTTATAATATAACACATGCCATGGTTTCAACAGACAGTTTTATCTGACCCAATTTAGCATGATATGTAATTTGAGCAAAAATACAAGAGAATCAGTCGTAATAAAGCATATACATTTTTTATTCAATTTAATACAGTATAGGTAATAAAATGTTATGTATTGATAGGTAAGGTAAGCAATAACAATGATGTAATGTTTGAGATGTAAAGAAAGTCAATAATTCGACAGGCACTTACGTAGGCACTAGAAACAGCAGATTGCATATTCGGTCTGTATAAGCATACGAACCATCAACATCATAATTATTACAGATTCTATCGGAAATACAATTGTAAATGATATGCTAAAATATAATGGCTTAATTGTGTCGAATGAAAAATCATGTACATCATTACAAAATGGAATTAACTGACATTTATATACTTAGTTATACATTTTTATGTCGGCAATCTGACTGTTTTTTGACAGGTGAACCAAATTATTAGTTCTTCACTTTGGAGGAGGTGCCAATGAATTGAAGATTGCAATCAAAGTGGTAGTTAGTATCTGTAACAGTTTGGAAAGGCCAGACCAGATCAAACGTAGGGAAATAAATTCTGAAAACATGGGAACAAGAGTTTGCATCAGGGTCGAGGAAATAAAACCAAACTACATACATATTTATGTATGTGAGATGTTGTGGTGTGTCACAATTTGGTGCATATATTCTGCATAAGATGAGTGTAAGTGTATCCCCTTCGTTTTTTATTTGAATTGCAAATTGAGATTTTAGTAGGGCTGGTTCATGGTTCCTTTTGATTGACAGGGACTAACAGTAACAATCTGAATCTGGAATGTATTCTACTCTCTGAAGCCCCAATCTAACAATTTGGGAATTTTACAATTTCATCTGTTCTTCCAAATATACAAATCCATATTATTATGTTATTTACTTAGCATTTTACGAGGTTCTAGTTTATCACTCACCCAATTAACTGCATCAAGTAAAAAAAGTGTATCAACGAATCATGTTTTCTTTCATATCACACTTTATAAAAGTCATGAAAAATCCCTACGGAAAAGTATAACTTAGAACCAGCGCCGAAGAGAAATAGATAACAAGAGCAATAGAACATCGCTAATCCTGGAATCGTGGAAACTATTTATTTCTGCAGAACTGGAATAATAAAGAAATCATGTTCTTTTACCTCTTGCATGTATGTATTGGAATTTTGGAACACCCATATAACGACAACCTTGCAAATTGGTGCAGAACCGTATATAGTAATTTTATTAGGAAAAAATTAGCCTTTGTCCGCAAAATAATTGAATAACGAGATTGATAGGGGAATACATAAAGATTACCAAATCAGAAATTGCACCGATGTATACAAATATTTGCAAATGAGTTTTTGCAGGTTTGTGTTTGGAATGTATAATCTTTATGCATTGTACTGCAGTTGCTATCATCACTGATTACATAGTAAAATTATCCAATGTACAAACTTGCACATTGGATTAGCATTCCTGTAACCGAGGAAGATACTCACAGTATTTTTATAAAATATATACCGGATTGGGTAGGTATACTTTATCTTAACACAATTTTATGCACCTATGTTGTGTTCTGTTCCCTCACCTAAACCTTTATGTTTAGTTACATTAACATAATTAGCACGTTTGGGTAGAGCAAAACCAGTACACAATAAAAAATATTATTACTAACTGAATTCTTGAAGGTGTGATAATTTCTGCTGTTCGAGGGCAAATAATATTACCTCCCTATTATTTCGGAGTTCCAGTTTCAACGTTTGTAGTCTGAAATTGTAGTATACACACGCAAAAGAATCAAAAATTGTTTTCATAGATATAATAGTGTAAAGTAACCAGAAACCTGATGTGGTGTGATTGTGATGTAATGTGCACAATTGTATCAAAGCCTTGCATTATGCATTGCATTATCATTTTCAATTCCAGTCCAGTTGTGCATAGTTGTATTGCTAGCTGTTGAAACACAAATTGGCATTCTAAACTAGAATATCAATCTATCAAAATATCCGAGCGTGAACAAGATACAATAGTACCCATCTGTAGGTACAAGTATTTACACTAGATATTTAGCATAACTGGTAGCATTTCATATTCATGACTTTTTGGGCAAACAATAATTGGATTATCTTTGTAAATAGGTTAGCTATAACTATTCCTACCATGAAGTCTTCACACACACGTTGTGTAGGTACTACTTAATGTAATGTAAACTAGGCGCAGGCAAGAAATTCAATTCAGAACATTTTTTGCTTCTATTTAGATATGACTATATAGACATTTAGCTAAAAGCTACCTATCTGTACATGTTATACTATTCATTGCTTAGTTGTAGAATACTTTAACAAGTCTAAATACTTTACGAATGTTACGTAATAAATGTTATCTCTCGTTATTGTTTCTGAATGAATCCCTAAGTACAATTTATACATAAATTAAACCCTGAAACCTAAACCAAATATTTATGATGGTGATATCATGTACGTATATAATTCTTAGTGTAAATATTCAAGTATTCATAAGTCGACCAAGTGTCAGCAGTGGATTTTAGAGAAACAAATCTCGTGCAGAAAACAACTGGCATTTGTTTACATGCTATGTAATAAGCAAAGTTTTAATGTTAGCATGTTAAATATTATAATAGTATGCAACATCTATTCAGTTAATAGATTTACTTATATAACATTATTAACATCATGTTTTGCCCTCCTCTCATTATGCTACTTGGATAATTGCTGACTGCACATAGTATTTATTGGTCTACAGGAAACACCTTCAACAAATAGCAATGCAAAAGGGAACAAATGCACCTTAAGCTGATTTAATTGAAAAGAGTAGAAATATGATGTAAAAACTTGTATTTCTTTGTTGCATTGACAATGCATTATACTGTGTTATGATTTGTGTAGGATCTTACTCAGTTATCAACTTTAGCTCAATGTCTATTCTACAATATACTATTCAGCCAGGACGCATAAAATATAATTTTAAAAGAGAATCAATTAACTATTTTAAAAAATTATCCAAATGTACAAGATTTTGTAATGATATGTGGAAAAGTTACTTGTTGGTTCGTAGAATAATCTAGCAAGTTTGCTGCTTTACAAATTACAATAGTTCAACTTATATCTGTGTCTCTGATTTTTAATTGTATATAAATATTTAGTTAATCAACTAACATTTTTCCTTTTCTATTTGTATGTGTAGTATTGTAATTGTTAGTTAGGGAAGGTAGAATCAAGGATCGTCAAATGGTTTACTAATATCCAGAATATATTAGTAGTTTGGCTTTGTACTGTTGATTTATGGATTTATCCACAATAAATGAAAATCTGGTGCTAAATCCCTAATCCTCCGTTCATAAATACAAACAAACTAACTTTATACGAAAGTGAAAAGGGCTAGATTTGGTGAGAATTTGTGGTTCCTTGAAGATCTGAAATCTGCAAGTGCAAAGTGGAAAAGGAGA